>JAVTVY010047374.1:0-24316 GCA_036873755.1 Hanleya hanleyi | reverse complement strand
TTTCTCCGCAGCTCTACCCAGCACCATCAACGTGATTTGCTACGCCGAGTTTGACAACGTCATCAGCGTGGATGCGCAAAGAAACGTGCTGTGTGACTTCTCCAGCTAAAACATGGATACAGAACAGCTGATGGATATACTCCAGCGAGATCCCAAGATCCCCTTTCGAGGTGTATTTCCACGCAATGTGTTTCCCACCCACTCCACCACCCCTGCAGCCTACATTCTGAATACAGACCCGAAGAGTCGACCCGGTGAACATTGGATAGCGGTGTACGTGGACACCCAAGGCCAAGGCGAATACTTTGATTCCTACGGACTTGCACCTCTCCATGCCGATTTAGTGAAATTCATGGACGTCTCAACGACAGAGTGGCGTTGGAATACGCAAAGATTACAAGGACCCTTGAGTAGTGTGTGCGGACAGTACTGTGTGTTTTATCTCACTCACCGGAGTAGAGGACATTCACTGCCTACCATTGTACATATGTTTGATGATTATTGTCAAGCCGAAGACCGGGATGTCCTCGTCTATGACTGGACGGCCTCTCGTTTTAATGTGCATGCGCCATTTCTCTGGTTAACTTAAAAAAATGTACTGCGCGCGCGCGCGCAGACCACTATTATTATTATCACATTATATTGTTATGACGTTGTTGTTCTGACGTGCATTGTTGAATAAAGGGTTGAAAAAACACAAAAAATGATTTGACTCTCTCTCTCTTTATTTAAGTCAACAAGAAGGATATATACAAATAGAATACAGGTGGTATGTACACATAGAATAGTAGTAGTAGTGATTAAGGTACAAAAAAAAAGTTCTGCCAGGAGTAGGATTTGAACCTACGACGGGATTGCGCCCACCAGCACTTAGGACTGGTGCCTTAGACCACTCGGCCATCCTGACTTTTACAGTTTTATAACTCGTGACTCCACAGTTAATGTTCCACATTTTTACAAGTCCAAGTAGGTAGTGCTGACACCGTCGGCCAATACTTTTCGTTTGGGATAAAAGAAAGTAAAGGCGTCTCGTTGCTGGATATAGGTGCGTATCTGATGGTCCACCACGCGAAATCCTCGATTCGTGCCACTCGCACTGGCCTGGCTTTGCAATACGTCCAGGTAAAGAGCTTTGTCGATGTTGGGATCGCGCCGGTTCACTCCTTTGCAGCTAAACTTATTTTCGTCTCCCCCGTAACAGTAATACGTCTTGGAGGAGAGCGCAATCATAGCATCCCCACTCCACTCCAGCTTGAAGAGCCCGGGCGTCCGCTTATCATACTGGTAATGGTCACGTTGCGGTAACCACTGGTCCCGTTCCATCTCATACTGGTGCCGTAACTCGGGTTTCACCAGGGACTCCCAATCCGCATTAGAGACGGCCATGTTGGCCGAGTCCGTGTCCATCTCCATGAGTTGCCAGTCTGATGCATTAAAATAGACACCCATAAAGTCATATAGAAACTGCAGCATGCGCAACTTGGCCACCTGGTATACCATACATCCAATCTGCAGGGGTAAGTTGTAACGGATAGTCTTCTTGGCTGAAGTGATTTCATACGTGTCGTCATCGATGACCTCCACCGACCGAAAGAGAGGAGAATTGACCTTTTTGCGGGCTTGAGTCGTCGTACAAATGTTCACGTTCACGTGCTTATCCTGGTTGGTTACCGTTTTGCCATAATAGCCGTTGCCCGTGAGCTTCCAACTTTCACCGATGATGGCCTTACTGGGGTCTTGGTCGCCTTGACGACGGGCAGACGTCACAATGTCGGCATTCGCCGCAAAACAGGCGTGAGGTACGTACTGTATGACTTGGTGTATTTTCGTAATCTCCAGACCGTGCCGCATATACCACTGCAGCAGCGGAGTGCCCAACAACATCTTCTCTCCCCACATACTACCAATTAACATGCGACGCGGATGCGGTAAACACTCGTGTTGATCTGCGTAGGCTCCCATGGTGGTCCCAATATCATCTCGACCTACCAGCGTGTTCTTAAAGATGGGCGGGCACTGGGCGAAGACAGGTTTGAGAGTGTCGGGAACATGCAAATCACATTCGACAAAGCCGTACAGGTCCCCCGAACGAATGGCGTCGAACATCTGGGGTAGCCTCAGCAGTCGACGACGACTCAACGGATACTCGCGCTCTTTTAAGAAACGCCGTAAATGAGGTAGGGCCTCACACATGGTGTGAAATTGACACTCCCACATCTCAATGAGATGGTAACCTCTCTCTTTCACATAATCCGCGTTCTCCACCACTTCTTTCCGTAATTCCTCACCTGTTTTCCCACGTCGGTCGTTGAAACACCCAGCACTAAAATGGCATCCGTGACCGTGCCAATAGCAACCGTAAAATTGGAATATAGTGGGTGTGTTACCCACCAGGGCAAACCCATCGACGGGGAGGCGACGATCGCCTATGCGCTTCTCTGTGGCGTTGGTCTGGTGTCGTATAGTAATTCCCCGTCGATAGGCTTCCCAATCTATCCACTGGTCGGCGAGATGTTTGGAAGAAGCGCGTTGGGGCGTAAAATGCTGCCCTTCGGCCAACCAACGTGTATAATGTCCACTGGGCATAGGTTGGGCGAGTGACCACAAGTACAACGCATTGGCATCGAAACCAATAATCTTAGCACAAGATTTTCCACCGGGCAGAGTAGTCACGTCCTTCTCGTGATAACGGTGGAATATAAGACTGGGACCACCCACAATGTTCTCCTTTAAACACTCATGCATGTCCGCATCTTTCTGCTGTATCAACGAAAAGTACGTCGGACACGCTTGAAAAAGATGGCGAAGCGCCACACCCGGTAAACTTAAACACTCCTTGAAGATGTCCACATGCATTTCACGACGAAACAGTTGAACCATTTTCTCAGCCGCTTGCAGGAAAGGAACCACATCCAGGTTATTATACCATATGAGGAAATCTCGCATCGTCTCCATGTGTTGGTCGTTCCATACCTGCTCTAGTTCACGGTACGCGTCTTCCGGACATTCCACTTGCTTCAAATCGTTAAAGAAGGCCTCCCGCGGTGGCAACTGTGTTTCCGCCAAACGGTCGAGCGTCGATATATACGTGTAAGGGAACAGACCTTTCGTTTGTGCACAGTCATACGCCTTCACCCACTGATCATAACTATAATTAGGCGCTAGGTAGTTGCGTACATCCAGGAAACGGAGTGATGTGGTAGTCAGGGCCATATGATTATTGATCTTCTTGATGACCGACTTGATGGTATTCGCCTGGGCCAAGTAAGGGTAGAGAAATTCCTTCACCATGTTCAAATCATAGCGCCCCGAGTTGAACCCCAGCACCGGTAACTGGCCTAGGTATTGTAAGAAGCGCGCTTTCAATTTCTCGGCATACGGTTTGGGTAAAGGCACATCATCCTGCATTTGCATGGGCTCCGACTGCGACTCCGACTCCGACTCCGACTCTTCATCATCACTAAACGCTACACCCGGTATAGGAATCCGATCGTCCAGTTGGTCCAGTATGTCCTGGAACTTGCACACCAACAATTCCGTACTGGCCGCGCTGACTTCCTCTAAATATCCCATCATGCGGGAGATTAACTCATGGGCATCCCCGGTAGACACGAAACAGACCGGTGCAGCGTCATAGCCAGGTACGTTGCTGGAAATGCTCACACTGAGGGGAATATGGCGCTGCGTCCACTGTGTTTTGGCTGAAAACAAGTCCATGGGCTCCAACAAGGCCTCAAAATCATAACACGCCCGGTACGGAAAATAACGGTCCGCCTCCGGTATGATGAGACCCTCATCGGCCAGTTCCTCGAAAATAGTAGGCCTATTATGATACACACCACCAGGATAGACTCGCTTCACAGCGTTCGTACAAATCTTCTCGTGTCGATGTAAGTTGGAGGTACGGTGAAACACCCGATGGCATTGGGCGCAACTGTAAGACTCACAATACTGGCTCATATTGTGTATCAACGAAAAATGACTCACGCCATTGTAGTCGAACACATTCACTTTCATGGTAGAAGCGTACCGTTCTGTGGAACGACGCACCAATTCAGCCACCAATATATCGTCCTCACGTTGTAATCGGTATACAAAGATATTGATGTTAAATAAGGTTTCCACGTCATCCAAATTCTTGAAAGGAACGCCACGGAAGTGACGCTCATCCATGTCTTGCTGCTCTAAGTACTGTTGCCAATAGTGATTGGCCACTGTGTCACAAAACTGGGGGTCACACTCGTCCACATGTACGGCCAAACACCGAAACAAACATTTCCGATCTTTGTAGGCCCCCTTTCCCCCTCGCGTTAATGCATACAGTCCGCGTCGACGAAGCAGCCAAGGAGGGAGTAGTACAGGAGCACCGATAGGATGATCTCTCATTTTCGTGACGAAAAATGTGACGTTGGTCACCCTTTCCACAAGCCATTCGGTATTGGGACGTTGCAACAGGGCCCATTGCAACGGATCCAACGTAGTCAATTGTTCGAGCAGTGGCTGCAGGGAAATCTCTTCCGTTACGGTGAACGGCTGGTCAAACACATACGTATTATTACTCGGGTAATAATACCGCAGCTGGTCCGTGTTCTTCTGCCGTAAAATATACCCAAATGTCATATTCAACTTGAACGCTGTCACCTGGTCTCTGAATATGCTCTCAGCGTAAGTAGACAAATAGGTGAAGTCTTCCAGTCGAAAGTTATACAAATCCAATAGACGACGGTCACGGTGAAAACAATGGCGTATGGTAGCCCAGTGTCGTTGATAAAGCTGCCTCACACGCTCGTCTTCAGGCAAAACTTCTACCGGAGGAGCTGCTGGGTCAAAGGGGAAATCTTCCATGCTTCCAAACACACGGGGCAGGGTGGCTGGTTAGAGGTCAGGCAGGAGCTGGTCAGGCAGACTGGCTGGACAAGTAGGCAGGCAGGAGCAGGCTGGCTGGCTGGTTGGGTGGTTACAGGTCAGACAGGAACGGGTCAGGCAGGAGCTGGAACTGGTCAGGCAGGCTGGCTGGACAGGCAGGCAGGCAGGCAGGCAAATCAGGTCAGTGAAAAACTTCCCAAAGTAGTCCAATGATTATAACCCATTCACTAAAAATCACCTACTTTTATATGTTTTTCACCCCATTCCCGAACATTCACGAACCAACTCCGACATCTTGCTTTACAACAGGGCCCACAGCCACCATTTTGCTTTACAACAGGGCCGACAACCGCCATCTTGCTTTACAACAGGACCGACAACCGACATCTTGCTTTCCACCCTTCGCGAACAGGCCCGAACAGGCCCGAACACACCCGAACATCTCCGAACATCTCCGAACCACACCGAACATAACCGAACATCACCGAACCACGCCGCCATCTTGCTTTACAACAGGGCCGACACCCACCATCTTGCTTTACAACAGGGACGACACCTCAACCAATCAAATTCAACCTCACACTTACAATTCAACCAATCAAAAGCCTCGTTACAAACCATCCAGTTGTGACGTCATAGTTACATCCGGGTGAACGGCGGCTTTAGTTGCTCAACATCCACTACTCCAGTCAAATCAAATATCGACAGACATTTACCTGGGCGTTTGCCTCGGTTATTGACTACAGTGGGCGGTAAGATTCTTTTCCCAGAGTCATTGTCTATCTTATATTATTAATAAAACGGCGTAGTCCTGACAGATCAGACCTCTGTCATGGCTCTGCTTTGTCAGACGAACCAAGACTGGGGATGCCACTCGTATCGCCCAATAAAGTACCGCATCCAAGTGTCTATAACTATAAAAGAAAACCATAGAGCCGTTAATTAGTTATTGGACGAGATCAAGAAAGTCAGGAGAAGGCGAAAAGATGAAGTCGAATAGGCCTAAGCCTCGGGGATAGGCGTCTTGTCGGCATCATTGAAAAGTGTTGGTCGCTTCTCTCTTGCAGCTAACTTAGGAACATCCAGCTCATTGGAGAGAAAACATCTTTGATGTCGGGATATAGTGATGTCAGATTTTACAACAACATTCAGATTCTCGGCTATCGACATAAATCGGCTATGGACATCTAAATGCAGATAAACTCCCGGTTAAATAAGGTTACCGCCCACTGTGCTCAGTATACCGTGGATAACGGTTCCTAGGCCAATCTCTGTAGGTTCGCGCTGATGGTGACGATGGAATAGAAACAATGACGACAGGGTAGGCTGGCATATATGTACTATGTACAATAGTTTATTCATCAACATATTCGAATACTTGACACAAATGCAAACGGTTCAGGCAATAATAACATTGAATTTGGCTGCACAATTACAGGTTTGGGACAATATTAACAAATATACTGTACATGTAAAGTGCCTGTACCTCTTCAAACATCAACGTTTATATATTATTGGGTGGGAAGGAGGCACATATTTATTTATTTATATATTTATATATTTACACGTCTTCATTTACAGCATGACATTTTATACAACAGTATATTGTAGAGCATGGAAGAATATATCCGTTAACAATGTATTATGCCCTAAAAGTATAATCTCGTCTTTCTGCTATAATAACAGTGAATAAGAAGAAAAAGAGGCTCATATTAGCAGATTCTTCACTCGCCCGATTCCCGGTACTCAACAGGTTACGCGATCCCGCTCCCTAAAATGGAGGTAAAAACGGTCGTTTTTGCTCAGTAATTTTTGATTCCTTCTTAACCGATGCTTCAAAACTTTAGGCCAATTAATTTATCTATTGGTCCATGTTCTAGAATTAATTTCCTTCTTAACCGATGCTTCAAAACTTTAGGCCAATTAATTTATCTATTGGTCCATGTTCTAGAATTAATTTGCCATTTGAAGAGCCAGTGAATGTTGTTTAAAAAGGCGAAAAGCACGTTTAATCTCTAAACATCATGCATGTTGGTGTGGCTTTCTGATAGTAATCGGTATCTCGAACGGTTAACAATTCTTGTTTGTTCAAGGAATCGGCTTGAATATGGCCTACCAAGTCCCATTTCCATATATCACATTTCCAACAGTACACATTATGGCGTGGTTGAACCCGGCCAATACTTGAATGGGTTACCGGGTACTGTACTGACTGGGCTGATCAGTGTCCAGGATAATAGGAACTGTGGGGATATGACTGAACAATTGCTGAAAACGACGTTAAATCCTACTCACTCAATCACCCACGTGGTGTGCCTACAGATCATCCCTATACTCAGACTCCTTAGACCAGGTCTGATTCTGATAGGTTCACGAGGACAAGGCTGTTTGTCCGTCCAATAATAAATCAAGGGCAATCAGACTGGATATAGGAACATGTGGATGATTGGTTCAAGCTGAAAATTTCTGGGGACCTGAAGTCATTCGGACAACGTGAGAATGTGTAAACGGAGGAAAAGATATATAGTGTACACAAAAGTACGCTCATAAAAACTGCAATTACGTGCATGGCACAAGCTGTTTAGGAGTGTAACACAATAGGTTGATAAGGTACTTGCGCTATATATTATCGGTAACCGCTCAGTTAAATTAGAACCTATACAGAAAAGTATAAAACTTTCGACTTTTTATGTACAATGAAATTGTATGGAATAAACTTGGATGAATTGAGGATTTGGCAGGATTTGCAAAATAAACTAAAACGGGTCGAAGATTTCTTCTTAGATCAAACCAGTTTATAATTGGCGATAATTCGTGTGCAACGTGTGAGCATACATGATAAACTCGGATCACCTGACATAGCAACGGAAAAATCTGCTGATATACCGAATTTGACTGATGCAATAACATACCATTATTTAAACGCAAATCCATGGGGAAGGTTCGAAGGATCGATCGGGTCAACGAACGGTCGACGAGTTGAGCAAACATTATCTTATCAATATTATCAATATGGCTATCTATTTACCGTCTTACTCTAGATTGGAGAAATCTTCCCATCAAACTCAATAAAATGTCAAAGTACCGCAGCTTGCATCGAGTACAATTGACCAATCCGGCGACTATTTCCATCTTGGCGATATCATATTCCTACTGATTGGACCCATTCAGGGTCCACGTCATACCTGATTAAACCTAAACTTTTCATAAGATTGTTTGGGTTTTTTTTACATCCATACACAGAAAATAATATAAACATTAGAGAGTATTTATCAATACAGTTACTGGGAGTAATTCGGACTTTTCCTGCAAGAATAACGTTAATGACTTGCCACAAAGACATTTCTGATATTTTGTATACTTTCATGCGAATCCCTTCAATCCAAATTCAAATGAGTCCTGCTAAATGAATACGAAGCTGCGCATCTGAAAACCCCTCGGCTCTTGGTACATTCATAATGTATTCAATTTGAACCAAGATGTCAGGAACACCAAGCAGTCAAGTCATAAATATACAGATTATCAAAAATTTTGCAATTAGAAATGACCCCTAAGGTTTCCATTCAATCAGAGAAACCGGTTCATTACATAAGTTTCTTGATGCATCAATGATGAATACCAAACTTTACATCGAGCATTTGAACGGTATCAGAGATAGAGATCATTAATGATTTCGCATAAATTAGAGATGGCCGCCCATCCTTCCCGCCACTCAGAGAAACTGATGTGGTTATTCATTGAAAGTCTCCTGATACATTGATGCTGTATACCAAGTTTCGTATAGAACACTGAAATGGTATCAAAGATATACATCATTAAAGTTTTTGCATAAATTAAAGATGGCCACCGAGGTTTTCGGTCAATCAGGTCCCGATTCAAAGTATCTGGATGTATCGATGATGTATACCAACTTTCATACAAAACAAGTGAATGGTAACAGAGATATGTATCATCATCAATTTCGCATAAATTAAAGATGGCCTCCAGGATTTCCAGCTAATCAGAAAAGCCGATTTGGTAATTCATTGAAAGTTGCTTGATGTATCAATGATGTATACCAACTTTCGTATTGAACAGTCGGATGGTTTCCGAGATATGGATCATTATCCATTTTGCATAAAATTAAAGATGGCCGCCAAGGTTTCCACCCAATCAGGTCACAATTCAATAGGCTTCTGGTCCTTGACTAGGTAAATAAGCATACCAAATTTGAAATTCTTCAGTGGAACAGTTTTCCGGCTATCTCGCTCACGTACGGACGTACGGATGGACGGACGTACGGACGTACAAGACGACGACAATACCCCATGGCCAAAATTGGCCGAGGGGTAAAAAGCAACATGGTGGCAATAAGTTAGTGGTGATAATTTCCAATCACCACAACATCATGTGTACATGTGTGATTGAAGGTGAGACAGCCACTCTTGAGATATGATGATAACGAAAAAACAAACAGGTCGGATGTACATGGATGATGACATAACCTCAAAGCCAACTTAAGCAGTAGCCCATGACAAGATATATGTGTCTGATGTAAGATCACAGAGTCTAGGCCTTACCATTCTTGAGTTATGACGGTAACAAGCAATTTGTGATAGAAATGCCAGAGTTTGACCTGACGACCCACAAATAATTGGTCACTCTCACTGACCATATGCATGAGTGATGTAAGTTTAGTAGTCCTTGTCCTCGTCATTCTTCAAATATGCTATTAATGAAAAAGGGAGACGGACGGACGAACGTATATGATGACAATACCCCAAGGCCTATTTTAGCCGTGGGGTTAAAAATACTATGGCAGAATACTTTGTAATCAAAATTTCTAGTTATATGGTTGGTTGTTTATCTGTTCCGAGAATACTTCGGGGTGGCTTCGAATGTTGGGATAAATTAGACATCGAACCTGACAATTAATACTACATTAACAATGGGAAAATGATCAAAAAAACCGAATTAATAATAAAATGATGTAGTCGGAATAGAAAGAAATGCAATCAAATCTTGAAATTAAAACAACTATATGCACGTGGTTTGACAGATAACATTGGGAATATTTTTTTCACTTTATTCTCATCGATATATTTTAAAGTCAAAGTCAGCCAATACGTGGGACCAAGAGGCAAACTAATGTCTAAACCTACACTTTTATTCTTCTATAACCAGAGATTCTGAGCTAGCAGCATTGTTTCCTGGTCGATATTTAGACAGATCGATTCGACTGGGTTCATGGGTACTTGATTCGATCTCGTTCTTACGTGAAAATCGACAAGATCATTTGACAGGCCTCGTGATCTCTCCAACAGTTAGGTCAAATTAAAATGATAAATGGTCTGACCAAACCAGTCTAGAATTGCAAAACAGACAGATTTGGGTTCCGGATTAGTTTCTTATTGTCGTTTCACCTGCAACTTCACAGACTAAAATAATTAGTCTGGGACTGTGCATGATCCACTAGAACAACCATGCAGACAGGTTAAACGATGAGATTCAGAATTGATAAGTAGTCCAAGAAGGTGCGCTCCACATGCAACAATGCAGACCCGCGCTCCCCACCCCGTTCCCTGGCGGCCATCCATACAGTCCATTTGCACTGTTAACATTTGCTGTACATTTTACAGTAATTTAAAGTGTTTTAGTGCAGCAAATTTGCAAGTAATTTTCTTTACATTGTACAGTATCTACTGCAAATTTACAGTAAATTGCTTTAAAAATTACATTAAATATGGTATTTCGCAATATCTACTTACATTTTACAGTAAATTACTGGCAACTTTGCAGCCCAATAAAAGATAAAAAATTACAGTAAATTGCTGTAAAATCCACAGCAATAGGTAACACTGTGAAGTGAATAGTGTTGAAGGTTTACAATCCACATACATATTTTCCGGAACTAAGGTTTTACTAGCGACAAGATAATAATACATCTATAAGGCTTACGTTGAGTATTTGAATCTTTCAGGCAGTGATTGGCCAATCTCTCAAAATTCTAAAATTCATATTAATTCATCCACAGATACATTTACACCAACTGACAGATCGTATTGAAATATCGCTCATTGTGTTACCTGACCCTTTCTTATTGGAGTACCGGGGTACTTTGGATCGAGCTAATTGTTGTTAGTATTACTCCCACTGTAACTGGCACTGGTCTAATACTCACAGCCAAGAGCAATCAATTTAATGATCCAAATATATATGGAGAAACCTTATTCAGCACACTCCAAATCAGTTGAAAACGAACTTCCACCAGCATCTCACTCTCGGGTAACCTAAGTCGTCAGTGACAGTATCGGCACAATTGCCCCCAATCAACCAATGCCTCATGTTCAGTTCACGTTATTAGATCTAAACCTATCAAATATATGAGATACCATGACTCTTATCAAGCCAACCCTGTACAGTTCAGTAAATGGACATAGACAACATAAACATTTTTTCTGGCCACTAAAACTCCGGTTCATATACCAGTATATATATACCCATCAGGTGTTCAGCTCAGCCCATCTTGATTCTTGGAACGGCCAACAGCAGGAGGATCAGGCTAACACCAGAGATAAATGTTCTGAGTTTCTCTGGCTGAAACTTGGTTTATGCGGTTGAATAGCATGCAACTCTTCGCCTTGGGACATGGCATTACACTCCTTGGTAATTATTATCTTATTATCATCAGAGAAATCCAGCCTGTATGTATCACTGTGGCTATTTGAACAGAGACGGCCATGGTGATGAAGCTTCCGAGATGATCACGGCTTAGTTGAACTTAGTTGCATAGAACAAAACTGGATCGCCTGAACAGAGCCAAAACAAAAGTCTGGAATTCTGCTGAGTTGGGTTTCACGGTATAGGACCCTGTATGAATGATGAGTTGAACATTAACTCGTGAAGTCACTGTAGATAAAGCTGTTAAGCTGCCAATGGTGATAGGTCATGTGAGCCCAGATCGTTTATATCCTCCTTCTTTCATTCAGAGAATCGTTCTTCTCTCATTCACAAACTAAACTCATGACTACAGTCTGTTTCCTCTTCACTGATCTGTTTCGTTTGTTTTAGTCTGACCGCAACAGCCGCCACCAAGGCGGCCCCTTTGCCACTTCCGTCATGGGATAAGGTCAACTTGAACTAAAATAAAATAAGACATTCATATAGGTTTAAAAATAAGATCTTCTCATCTTGGGGGAGTGTTGGGAGGTGGGTGACAGAAATCATGATTTAATCATAATGGAATAATAGTGATAAACATCAAGATTAATTATTAGACAGTTAGACAAGACTTAGTATTAGTTAAGTATAATTACACAATTCCCCAATTAACATATCTCTTCAGTCTCCCGAAATAACAACAACAGGTGCACTTATTATTTGACCTACAGGCCATGTTGCTGATTAGCCATTACTGATGTTAGCTAAGATTCATAGCGTCTCCCTTCCCTCACCGCTATGCCGACGACAAATACATTTTCCTGTTGGTAACTCGAACATCTCCATGGCGCACTTATTATTACCTTTGCGCCCTATTGGACCTTCATTAACTTGAGAAAATGGGACGCCATGAATAACTAGAGCCTATGGGCTTTAATGAGATCTGGTAGCTGGGTTATTGGGGGATAAGTTTATAATGAAATAAACGCACAATTATATATTTAATTTCAAGTTAGGCACAGGTGGCACCAGGCACGAATGTATGTGGCTAAAACGCAATCACAAGTTACATCCTGTGACAAGGTATATGAAGGGCCGTTCGCGCCATAAACGCATCCTTTAAAGGTTTTAACTTCTTAAACGTTTAAAAATTGTATAAAGCTTTAAAAAGTTTAAATGTCTAAACTTGAACCCACCAATCAGATGTTATGAACTGACATTTTCCTGTTAAAAAGCAAACGTTTCCAGTTGTAAATTCGCGACTTCAGACGTTTCCTGTCAAAAGAAAAATTCGTTCTTTTAAAGGTTTCCGGTTAAAAGGATAATGTTTCCGGTTGTGATCCAATCAGATTTTTTATTTGGGCCGCGTGTATTCCAACATCTACACCAACACGGGCAAATATCCACTGGCAAACGTTTCCGGTATGTAGTGTATTTTAACCAATGGAAAAAACCGTTCTTACAAATGAGGTTTTGGAGAATATCTTTGGCACCAGGACAATTTGCGCAGGACATGATGCACGGTGAGCATGAGGAATACAATATGCGCGAATATTCGTAAGGGTTATTTTGATTGGTTCAAACAGACTACATAGTGGAAACGTTTTGCCAGTGGACATGTGTTGATGTTGAGGTTTGAGCATACGCGGCAGCAATAAAGAAATCTGACTGGACGATCACAACCGGTAACGATTTCCCTTAAACCGGAAACGTTTAAAAGTCTAGAATATCACTACTGGAAACGTTTGCCTTTTGACAGAAAACGTCTAAAGTATTGAACGTTGCAACAACAAACGTTTGCTTTTGGGACAGGAAAGGTCTTCCAAATGTCAATTCATGACATCTGATTGGTTGGTGCAAGTTAAACGTTTAAATTTAGTAAACGTTTGGATTTATGGCGCGAACGGCCCTTCTTAAAAAGTACCGAAATAATGAAGTTGAACATACCAAAGAAAGGCAGTCCTGGTATAAAAGTAACTCCGAAAATGGAAGCCGAAGTATAGAATATTATATCACAATGACTTCCATTTTCGGAGTTACTTTTATCGTAGTTTATGTGAAATTGATCTGTGGGAACAATGAAAGGTAGTCCTATAATGAGGGAAGTTGCACACGTTACGCTAACCATGTGTTACCCAATTAATTTCCGTCCAATTAGACACTACAGTAGGTGCTCATCCAACATTAACTCAACCAAAATAGCTAAATTGTGCTCTTTATCTTGATACATAATTCATCCAATACGTCAGTTCGGGATTCCAGATGAACACCATGACCACCATGTTAATTTAACCAGCATAAAGAAAGCAATATGATACCATCTTTAAACATGGTATTGTTGGTGTTGCTTTGAAACTGCAAACTGACCTGTTGAGAATTCAATGGAAAAAGGGGCCAGTGGAATGAAGTCTATGCCTAAATATCCACAGGGGATTAAGGTCAGTTTGTACAGAACATAGGGGTAAATAAGAGAGATTATACCTAGGAGTAAATAGAGATTGATTTAGTGTTATGAGCGAGAAGGGCTGGACATCAAGGTTGATGATGGTTATGTCACAAGTTAGGATAAGACAAGACATGTATTACACTTTCTGGATATCCCACAGGTTGACTGGTGGAATACAAGATAGGATAGGATTATAAGATATGTTACAGCTTGCTCTTGTGAGAAAAGCAAACAGTGGCCTGCAAAGGTGATAATGAGGCAATGGTGGCCAGGTTGGTTGCTATGGTAGAGCATCTCTCACATATACACCTAACCAGTTAAACTGTATAATTTTCTCAGCAGAGTCCAAGCTTTGGTAAAGTGACGATACCAGTCTGCCATACTTTAGAGCGTATTAATCTCACATTTTGTGGGAAAACAATGAACAGAGTAGTATTTAATGCAGATAAGGGATCAAATATATGCCAAGTGACTATTAGTGACTAAATATAGACATACAAAAGCCTTTCAACCACTAAGGATCCCCAAAACTAATCTCTGTGGAACTACTTTCATGCAGCGTAAGGCTATCCCGTGAGTCGGTTTGCACTTTTGTCCATTTCCCTACAGCATTCTAATGAGCCTCTGGCTAACGCCAGATCTCAAAAATACAGAAATCGCAGACTAAATGGCCCTTCGTCGGTCATATATTAATAACAGACGTTAAAATTATCCCTATGGAGCCTCAAAATCACCTGAAATCGAGAGTCAAGAAGATGGGCATTTCCGTTATAATAGACCCCGTCTATACAAGGGATGATGATCACAACATCGATTATGGTATTTTTATTCATGGTGGCCCATTTTCTCAAGATAATGAAGGTCCAATAGGGCGCAAAGGTAATATTAAGTGCGCCATGGAGATGTTGGAGTTACCAACAGGGGAATGTATTTGTCGTCGGCATAGCGTTGAGGGAAGAAATCAACACGACCTGATGTCAGCCAATCCGCTAAATTCTACCGACATAACCCGCCATTTTCGAGACATGTGCTGTCGTACTTAATTAAAATTACAGCACTACAACACCTCTTGGATGACACGGATGTTATTCATATCTGTATCTTTTGTAAGCCCAGACAATGTATGTTTCAGAAGTGGTACAAAGAGCCTGTAATTTATCAGATTTCTCGAGCCAGTATACGGTAAAGTATCAAATATCGCTCGATGCGCAAGCCATCTTATCGATGGCGAAGTGAACGCAATTGTGAGTGTTTACTGAAACCCAAACTCCTTCAGTGGCCTTATTTGTTTTATTTACCCCGAATAAATGGAAAGGGAATGTTGAGAGCTCGCACATATTGAAATATTATTATCCCAAAGAAAAGGCATGTTGCTATAGCTTCTGTAATATATGTATCTATAACCACACAACTACAACATTACACACCTTTATTCCTGGATTTGTAAGCTCTTGTATTTTGAGCGCCATCAAATTGTGGAATCGAGGGTGGAAACGGTATAAGGATCCATCCACAGCTACTGTTACTTCTCGACGGTTGAGATAATTGATCAACGTGGAAATACCTTCATTGAGAAAATATAGGGTGAGTATGAAGAATGAAATTTATATGTAATATCAATTAACAGAATGAAAGCCTGTTATGTTGAGCGGAAAATTCGAAATAAATCATATTAATATTTCTAGTATTTGGATCGACTGATAATATCTTATTTGGTTATTTTAGTTATACAGAATCAATTTATAGAACACAACATTCTATATGTAACTTGGAAGACAATTAATAAATAAATTCTGACTTTATTTGCTGAAATTTTCACGTGAGACTAGATTATCCATCATCAGAACACAGTGTGAGGGATTGGGGCGATATTATGACAGTACCTGCTGATGTGAGGAAGGCTGCCCTTGCTGACACTAATGTACACACGTATTTCACGATCTTGCAATCTTCTGTTGTGTAATTTTGTACCCCAATGTCATCAAGAACCTGCTTCGTGTTCCTGTAGAATTCGTCACGATCGCTGTGAAAGCAGAAATTGAGATAATGCACTTCTGACAATTGTAATATGGCACTCTCTAAAATAATTCGCTTCTTATTTGCTTCGACAAAGAGATATTCTTATACTAGAGTTCCAGCCATTGGGATCAGTTCACATAATATTTCCAGCTCAAGGGGCAGAGCATACACGTGGAATGACCGACCGACACATATATACAGAAACATACAAAACCTTGGGCGTATGTGACGTTCTAATACATGTTTTATTATATCAATTTTTTTCATCCCATTTCAATACACTACACAATAAAATGAAGATAGATATAGATTAACACTCACTCTTCTATTTCTGAGATGTATTTTGTGAAGAAGCGACCACGGAGAAATAGGTCACACTCGGGATCCACACCTTGAAAGAGTAAGTTTTCCATCGCCAAACGTTCCAAGACGAGTCGAACTATTTCCCCCATGTACATTCCTGCTATCATTTTCTCTAATCTGTTGATAAAAATAATTTAAAAAAAATATATAAAAAAAAAATATTACGGGATGCCACTATGTAGAGAAGTTCACGGGTCGTTATTCTTTTGCAAGAAGTAAAAAAACATTCATCACTCAAAAGTGGTCATTGACCAAGAAATCAAAATGGACAGCCTTTCGATTCCCTTCTAACATGTTTACGCTTTACAGGGCTTCTCTTGATTGCACTGTCGAATACCGGACAAATGACGTCGGGGGGTTTCAATCCCATGTGTTCTCTCCAGAATATTCAAAGCAAATCCCGTTTTAACAATCACTATATATGTTTTCTGAAGCACAGTAGATTAGGCATTCGCAACTTCTCGGGGATCTCCGGTTTGAGAATCGGTCCCTTCGTAGATTTCCGCTCGGGAGTTCCGAATGTAGATTAGGTTGTTCTGAATATATATGAGACTCATCGGATACTTCCTATGTCCATAAGGCGACAAGCGTCGAAACTGTTCGTTTTCATCACTCAGCAGAATTAGACCGAGAAGAGATTAGTCCAATTCTAATGTAAATACAATGTTGTTGAAAATAGATGTTGATGTACAGAGGCGTGGAAATAAATTTTCTGTCATTCATGTCTCTATCTCGTCCTATAAATGTGTCCCAAAAGGCCTTTCATCTGAAGCAAAAGGAACTTAAAAAAATATAGAGAGTTCATAATATACTCTTCACATCTCCAATTACAAAAATATTGCTGATTGGCGTGAACAGGCTATACAGTTTACTGTTAGTGAGCTGACAATTGACAATCTTACAATTGTTTTCCAGGATTTATTGAGTAGGTGTCTAATTCCCTGTCGTATTCTGTTCGAACAAAATCCAGACATCCATTATCGCCGAACGCTCCCCATTCTGTGTTGATTATGACCTGATGTTGAAAAAACAAATAACAGATGGTGAAATAATATTCTTGTCCACTGATAGGATAGTACTTCAATGTATCATAGCTTGAAGCAGTGCCCCTTGAAAGTTGTTGTGAAAGACGAATCAGGCAAATAATACCAGGAGACCTCATTCATTAACCCTTCTCAAAACCATTATAGCAAGTGGAATATAAGCATTAAAGCAAATCGAAAATTTAATGAAAAATGTTCGTGATATCAAACTAGCAATATTTACTGTGAATGATAGAGGGTCTCTGTTAAATCCAGTTATTCGTTCTGTACAAGATCAGCAACTGTTTCATATTAATTCTTATGAATATTTTTGATTAATTCCTTTACCTGTGAAGGACCTTCGGCGTCACCGTCCCAAAGGCCAACATTGTTAAGAGATTCCATATAGCAAGCATTACAACCCGTACCTGGAAAAATAGATAACGCCCTATAGCTACTAATTATCGTATATATTCTGGTATTAAAGGTGAGATTATAAGCCTGTGACAAGAGTAACTCAGTAATGTAATAATTCAATCCTCATTTAATACGAAAATGATGCAATGTCGATCCTACTACTGAAACTGCGAACTCACTCAAATCAGATCTCGATTTGCCTGGGCCTGTTTACCCAGGCTCAAATCAGATCTCGATTTGCCTGGGCCTGTTTACCCAGGCTCAAATCAGATCTCGATTTGCCTGGGCCTGTTTACCCAGGTTTTTGAGTACAGTAGCCGATAACCTTTCCCGAAGTTGTTTTGCATCTAGATTTCAATAGCTGATCTATAGATGTCGATAACTCAGCAGTCTCAACAATATTTTTTCCCATTAGTGAGCTGGATGTACACGGATTTAAATTGAAGTGTGGCTATCCTATAACTGTTATGTTTGCAGTGCCAAAAATTAATTTCTTCAATTCTCCACAAAAGAACTAAGTGTTTTTCAAACAAGTTTTATGCTGTAAAAGTGACGTCAAAAACCATCGACGTACGTTAAAAATTGGGCTTTTTGTCTTGGCATTTTCAAATACAATTTTTAGGGGTTTTTTTCTCAGATGAAATACGACGCCTTTAATCACAATCAACAGCTTCTTCAAAAGCTAAAAACTTAAAAATAGATAAAAGCCCAATTTCAAATGTTGGCTTTTTACGTCACTTTTGAAGTAACAGAAAATGGAAATTACATCGAAACTAAAACAGAAATTTCATTATAACGAAACAGAAACAAATGTACCTAAATAAACGTATTCTTGTTTGTAATAACAGCAAACTCGTTATACGACAAATTTAACTGAGACAAATGTGGTCGTTACAATGAAGGTTGATCATGTCCGCAGGACTATCACTATATACTATATATAGTTGAAGACTTACCCAAAATAAGGCCAATCAGGCAATTACGATCATTATGTGCTGCGGACATCAGTGCTCCTACAGCATCATTCACTACTGCCACCACTTCTATATCAGCATTCTGAAAACAAATCCTTATACTGACACATTTGTAAGGTGGGAGAGAGAAGATACATAAAAGGATTCTATATTCACTTCTGAATTCTTCTTATCAACTGGTCTCACTCACTTAGTTTTATGACATTATCATGTTAGGGAACCGTGTTACGGAAGCAATCTTGATTAGAAATAATCTAAACTATATACTTATTTGAAAATTAAATTCTATTTAAACAAAACCATATCCACTCACTGTTCTTCTTTTGATGGCCTCGTGCAATAACTGACAGATATCCTCTCCGACTACTCCCTCGCAACGGAACCCCTTCGTCCATTTTGACAATCTTGCCTTGGCCAAACCTTCTTGTTTGCACGGAAATGAGAAGGTAAACCCCAGAGGCATCTTTCCCGTTAAATTGTGGTCTTTAACAAATCGTCCAATACAGTCTGCTATATGGTCAAATAGCTGCAATATGACAAACATGCGTTATGAAATTTTCATACGAACCGATACCCTTAATAATTACTTCAAAAGCTTCAATTCAACAGTTATTTCTATTCGAATTTGATTAGTCCACATTTGCGTGATTATCGGCACCACCAGTTCTAGTATATGGTTCATAGCAGACTACACTTATCTATCTCAGAACTTCGAAGTGACAATCCTTTACGACGATCCATATTGACTCGTTTGTGCAAAACGTTTGTATTATTATTATTATAGCTAGTCGGACATGCAGCCCCTACATGATATTTAATAAACTGATATCTATTTAACATACATTAAATATCATGAAGGGGCTGCATGTCGGACTATATTATAGCCTAATTGGACCTACTTCAACGTCCAGTCCATGTGAGATTCGATCAACGCTATACCTAAACATAAACATTTTAATGGCCATCTGATACACCCTATATAATAGAAGAATCTCGCATGCTATATACGATATCCGATACTGTATATGAATATCACTGATTCCAAATAAATCCAGTAATATACAAGCGTCGAGTCCGTCATTCAATATTCAGCCGTTGTACATTAAAGAAATTCCGCGTCCATAATCCAAAGAGCTAATTCATATATAGTACTGCCGAAACTTACTGATTGACAGTCAATTCTTACGATATTGAATTATTGTTATTTTTCACAATCCCTAAGTTACCGTTACATACCTGCGTTCCCGTGCCCAACATTATCCTCTGAGGTATAAGGTATGTTTTACTTTGGATATCCACGTCTCGCGCGTCCAACTTCACCAACAGTACCCGGAAGTTCGTGCCGCCCAGATCTAACGCCAGGAATTCCCCCTTTTCTGCTCAAAGAGAACGAGACCCATGTGAATTGACAAATAGTATGAACTGACAATGAAAATCATTTTCAGCAGATACATATTTTAAATTCTAATAAGGTTCAACATATTTTTATTTGAGGAAAAATTGCGGAAAGTCTTATCAGTAATTTCACTCCTCAGTTTTAAGGGACTCAGGTGACATCAAACCAAACATTTTATTAAGATTGGGACATCAATTCATTAGCATGACCTACAAAAAAAACACATTTTGACACACCAAAGTCGAACACTATGTTTCGCCTTGGCCAAATGTCACACGGTTTCTCTTCGGAATACGGTTTGGAGATGTAAATATTACGCGAACCATATTCGGAGAAATGTCCCTGTATGACGTTTACAAAATTCAAATTTGATTGGTTATTGAAACATTTTCCACTTGAAAAGCAATACAACCACAGCTTGAATTATATGGAGAGCAACGAAAAACCTTGTAACATAATGTTGTTGAACTTCTATCTTATAAATGGCTATATCTCTGACATAACATGCGTTTCCGGTTTGAAGAATTACCTCTGACAAGGGAAGGTTGATATCTGACAGTAGGCGGCATACACTCTGATGCCATGAGAACGCAGCTATGTCAGTGGGGGAGAATAATACCCCAACAACCAGTCAGATTTTCGGACAGGATCCCTGACCGAGCGCAAACCGCCGCGAGTGACATAATAAAATATTAAAAGCGATATTTGTCCGCTATTGTCCTCAATAGTGGAGTGAACTTGTGAAACTAAGCATGCGCTGTGGGAAGATTAATGAGAATGCTGTAAGATTTTGAGCTTTTGTGTGCGCATGTCTCTCTTCCTTCCCTCTCATATCCTGCACACTTAGCCCAGAAGGTGTAAATTACACCTCTACGGGGTGTAAATGGCTTGTCCCAGGGCTAACACCCTTTTGGGTGTGAATTAACACCTTCTCCGAAAGGTGTGAATTTACACCTTCTCGAAAAGGTGTTAAGTTACACCTTTTTTGCTCACATTACACCTTCCATGGGTGTTCATTAACACCTTCTGAATAAAATTTGCACCTTCCAGACAAATTTATAAGCATATTTTGGGGGGAACCCAGCAGCCCATGGGTGTTTATTTACACCTTTTGACCACAACTAAATCTTTCAGTGGTGTTAATTTACACCTTTTCAACAGAATTACACCTTCTTTGGGTGTTCATTCACACCTTTTAGGCAAATTTGAATCATCTAGGGGTGCTAAAATACACCTTCTGGTGATCATTCCATCTTCCAGGGGTGTTAAATCACACCTTATTAGTAAGAATTACACCTTTCATTGGTGTTAATTTACACCTTTTGACTGAGATTACACCCTCTTGGGTGTTTATTTACACCTTTTGACCACATTTAAACCTTCTAGAGGTGCTAAAATACACCTTCTGGAGACGATTCCATCTTCCAGGGGGTGTTAAAACACACCCATTTCGTGAGAATTACACATTCAAAAGGTGTTAATTTGCACCTTTTTAGTGAGAATTAGTGGTGTTCGTACCACCCAGTAATGGCTCTTGGTTGAGGTACACAATAAGAACATTAACACAAAATATATGTATGATATATTTTATTAAGGAAATCACAAAAAGCACATTTACATTGATCTTTTCATGTTTGCCCTCCCTGATATCATAGTTCACTCTCAATCCCTGAGAGCACAAAGTTCAAACGATTCACAAGCAACCCAACCCAACCCAAATTCAGCATGTCCTCTTGCATATGACAGCGACCCCCCCCCGCCCTCCTCACCTCATCCCATAGCACAGACACCAAACAGCTATAATATATACAGATGAATCTTAACCCTCAAGGCACAAAGACTTAAATATACAAGCACTCCAATCCAGGTACCCACCAAGAAGTAAAATAAGTTTCTCATCCTAAATAATAATTGGGTATCTTGAATATCCTAAATAATAATTGGGTATCTCTGCTCGTATGTGTTAATACAGGTTTTATGAAAAGTTACCCTTCATTATATTTTTCACCCGGAATACAAATGGATGCACATGTATGGGGCCGATTTAACAACTTACTCCATGGAAAAAATTAATAAAAATAAAGGTAACAGATAATAATGAAATAAAAACTAGCAATCCGGTTACATATCCATGATCAGTGTTCTGGGTTCGTAAACAGATATTTGCCATAGAATAATTTTCTTAATGACAACGGGTGTGTGTGTGGGGGGGGGGCAGATCTTTGCCATGGAATACTTTTGTGAGAATACTTTTGTAGATGACCCTCTGGGGTGCCTAGCCTCTGAGAACGAAAGTCGAAAACTCTCAGAGAGTAGGGCGTATCAGGTAACAAAAATGGCAATGACACTGGATGGGAGAGTTGGGGAGGGGGGAGGGAAGAGTTGTACATAACCTTCTGGGGTGCCCTAGCCTCTGAGACCGAAAATCGAAAACTCTCAGAGAGTAGGGGTAACTAGTAACAGAAACTGACAGCAACACCAGATCCAGCCGGGGGTGGGGTTGGGGGAGGTGGAGTTGGAGTGGAGATTTGCACATAACCTTCTGTGGTGCCCTAGCCTCTGTGACCGAAAATCGAAAACTCTGAGAGTAGGGTATTACAGGTAACAAAAATGGCAATGACACTGGGTGGGGGAGTTGTTGGGAGGGGGGGGAGTGAGGATAACTGTCATGGAATGCTTTTGTACATAACCTGCTGGGGTGCCCTGGCCTCTGAGACCGAAAATCAAAAACTCTCAGAGAGTAGCGTATAACAGGTAACAAAAATGGCAATGACACTTGATTGGGAGTTGAGGGGGGGGGGGGGGACAAGCGGTAAAATATACACATTAATATGTGTCCGAATGTTCATAACAGGGGTTTTATTAGAAGGCGACAATTTTTGGGACTACTTTCAACAGGGCAGCCACCTACTTTGCTTAGTTGTCTGTATTACTCAATGTTAAATGCCATAATAATAGCCTGCTACTTTGGTGAATTGCCACCTACTTGAAAAGTTAATGAAACCCTTACATAAGTATGATACAGCGTCATGGTTCAAGAATGTTTTCCTGTAAGTGAGAAGTAGCTCTTACTGCTTCTGTAACTTTGTCACCGTCCTGATAGCGGTAGGTCTTGGCCTTGTATAGGACAACTTCAGAAAAAGCAGTTCGAGTTATGTCAAGGAGTTGTTAACTTTCTCGTTGTAGCGTATATTGAAAAACCAATATGCAGCGAGCAGGCATTTCAATCCCAGCAGGAGATCCGTCGTGTGCAAAAGCTTCTGCTTCTCCACATAGACAGAGATGGTATCCGCGGTCTCCATATTGGAACCCTGGTGGACAATAATTGGTGCTAAAACAGCAGGTGTTACCTGAAAGTAACATAAAAGATATATAAGCATATGGGATTGATAGTATTCTCCAATCATAATCTTTTACCATCATGACCATTGAGTCTTCTGTATTATACGTTGAATGTCCAGAAACCTTTTATTCTGCCTGCGGATGTAGTAATAAATCATATCGTGCGTACAGGTAGGTGTCAGTTTGTACGCTAGACAGGCTTAAAAAATATCAAACCAGGCCAAATTCCAATTCGAACCAGCATCGTTCATTACTAAGTTATATATATTCATACACGTAATATAGGGGAAAAGAGAAGAAATGCAGGTTCCGCCTTCAACGCCCTAAAGTTTTTACTTGTATACTCATCGACGTTGTATGTTAGATCTATGTGATTAGCATCAGGAACTATATCGATTACACTCGTGAAGAATTATTCACTTACTTCTTTTTGGATCAGCATGGTTAGGTCTTCCTTGAAATGGTCCAGAATGACTGGCACCACGGCAATGGCCAGTTGATCTGTATGAGAAAAAGAATCCATATTAAATTAAATGATGAAAAATACATCTTGACAGTTCCATCCAGCCTCCCCGCCCCCATCATTTTGTTTTGCATTCAATGGTTGAAAGCAGTTTCAGCTAATTATCTCCCTTTGATTTAAATTACAATAAACAACCCATTCAGGGATAAAATGTGTAAGAAAGTGATATTTTTATTTTGCAAACAATTGCATGTCCAGTATTCCAACATCTACGAACTGGTTGGTCGATTCAAAATCTATATACCTTCTAAACAAGTCACGTCAAACTTAATCTGCATTATGTCCTGCCCATCCAAGTGAAAATCATGC
>JAVTVY010047373.1:0-24113 GCA_036873755.1 Hanleya hanleyi | reverse complement strand
GGGGTACCCTTGGTATATAGGCTGTAAAATCTCTATCTGTGCATAGTTTTTTCTGTGCCTTCTTAAGATAGTTTGGGGATGGATATGGTTTGTTCTGATGAGAGCATTCTTTATTTTAACACTGGTTCCATCCCTGACAGGTATCAGTCTACAATTAATCACTTCCGGGTCAGTACCCACGACCTACATTGTTTAGAAATTTGAGAGCAGATCTTTATGGATTTTATGAGCTGCGATTTTTCAGCATTTCTGATACATCTGATATTTCAACTTGCAGATGAGGCTTGATACTGTACTTCCTGGTGTTGATTTGGGCCACTTTGAGACATGATCAGTGAAGGGTGAGAAGGCTCTCTGTTTACAAATTGAATGACGTTCTGCAGCGCCAATCAGCTGTCAGTGGCGGGAATTTGAAATTTCCATGGTCAACATCTGTCAAGACTTCCACTGGTAATGTCCCACAAGGTAAATATTGACATGCCGGGTGGATTTATGCGTTGTGAATTTTCTGGATTTTTGCCGATTTTTAACGCTAATACATAACAAGTAACGGAATTAATAGTGGACTGGTGCCATTTCACCCGGTGCCATCTATCTAGAGGGAGATAATCCAGTTCGAAAGTTGTTCCCAAAGCATGAGGTCAAATGTCGGTCCCATTTAAACGAGCCAATGAAATTATCTGTATTCAAATATTTCTCAGACATGCAGACGTGTCAGTTTCACGAGGCGCAAGACTGGGAGAGTCTACGTGAGACCAAAACGAAGTTGTGCGAATTAGCTATTTTATTTCTCACTCTAGTGGAGCATGCTTCTTTGTTTATCTTAAGAAAAATCATATTACAAACGGCCTAACATATTTGAAAACAAAATAAAATCGGCGGCAGACCACAAGAAAATGATATGCTTTTTATTTTGTGATGGGGGCACTTCGAGGCCCACCATGGGATCATTTCAATCGATCGCTTTCTGGAGGTGAGTCTTCGTTGTATGAATGTGATTGCGCCGATGTCGGATGTAACGGGACCAGTCGGATGTGACCATTTGGGAAACGCCCTATTACACTTAGATAGCACCCGTTACCGCATGGCTACGAGCAGAAGTTTCTACGTATGATCGTGCCATGCGTTCGAATGATGGCCATAGGTTGTATCGTTCTAGACATTGGAGATTGTACCATTTCTGCCATGTTGGAGGTCATTGGTGTTATCATTAGAGATTGGATGGTGTATCGATCTACCCATATTGGGTTGCATCGTTCCAGACATTGGAAGTGTTATGATTCTAGTCATTATAGGTTGTATCATTCCCGACATCGGAAGTTTTATCATTCTAGTCATTATAGGTTGTATCATTCCAGACATCGGAAGTTTTATCATTCTGGTCATTATAGGTTGTATCGTTCCAGACATTGGAAGTTTTTACCATTCTGGTCATTATAGGTTGTATCGTTCTACACATTGGCAGTTTTATCATTCTGGTCATTATAGGTTGTATCGTTCCAGACATTGGAAGTGTTATCATTCTGGTCATTATAGGTTGTATCGTTCTACACATTGGCAGTTTTATCATTCTGGTCATTATAGGTTGTATCATTCCAGACATCGGAAGTTTTATCATTCTGGTCATTATAGGTTGTATCGTTCCAGACATTGGAAGTTTTTATCATTCTGATCATTATAGGTTGTATCGTTCTACACATTGGCAGTTTTATCATTCTGGTCATTATAGGTTGTATCGTTCCAGACATTGGAAGTGTTATCATTCTGGTCATTGTAGGTAGTATCGTTCCAGATAATGGAAGTTTTATCATTCTGGGCATTATAGGTTGTATCGTTCCAGACATTGGAAGTTTTATCATTCTGGTCATTATAGGTTGTATCGTTCCAGACATTGGAAGTTTTATCGTTCTGGTCATTATAGGTTGTATCGTTCCAGACATTGGAAGTTTTGTCGTCATCATAGGTTGTATCGTTCCAGACATTGGAAGTTTTATCGTTCTGGTCATTATAGGTTGTATCGTTCCAGACATTGGAAGTTTTGTCGTCATCATAGGTTGTATCGTTCCAGACATTGGAAGTTGGTCATTATAGGTTGTATCGTTCCAGACAGTGGGAGTTTTATCATTCTGATCATTATAGGTTGTATCGTTCCACACATTGGAAGTTTTATCATTCTGGTCATTATAGGTTGTATCGTTCCAGGCATTGAAAGTTTTATCGTTCTGGTCTTTATAGGTTGTTTCCAGACCTTACATGATGTATTGTTCTATTCACTATTTATCGGTTGCATCTTTCTGGATGTTGGAAGTTTTATCATTCTGGTCATTATAGGTTGTTTCCAGACATTACATGATGTATTGTTCTATTCATAATTTATGCTTTGCATCGTTCTAGATGTTGAAAGTTTTATCATTCTAATCATTATAGGTTGTTTCATTCATAGCTGCCTATGAATATGCTTTATGCAGAGGGAGGGGACGAAGCCAAAGTAAGGGTGAGGTGATGTTAGCCTTGTTGACCGTACCGAGGAATAATCGTACAGTATCGTTACCGTTAAGTTACTGATAGGTAACAAACAATTATTGACAGTTATATACAATCAGCAACTGAACGTTTTTTCACAGTAACTGAGCAAAACCGATCAAAACTTGTATAATAATGATCAGTTTGACCACAGTATGTCTCAGTTACCACTCAGTTAATGAAAAACATACGAAAAACTCCTTTGTGTGTGATGGTAATAAAGCCGATTTTTTTTCCACTCCAAATCCTGCCATATAAGATTTTTCTTGAAGTTTACATACTGAAATATGCCCTTCCAAGAAACTGAGATGTTCAGTTGCATAGAAAATGGAAATGTGATTGATCAAAATGTGATACCGGGCTCATTTTTGGGCATTTTGGGCATTTTTATGAAAGGTTTTCTCGTGTAGCAAAAATATGACACCTCAAACCAAAACCATTCGTGGTTCTTTCCAATAAACAAACTTCCTACTTTATTGTGTGACAAGATTATTATGGTTTTAGGTGTCATATTGCTATAAGAGAAAATCCTCACTGTAAATGTCTCATAAATACCAAATCAGGCCGAGGAGCACATTTTGATCTCCATTTTTATACAACGGAGCATCGCATTTTTTCGAGGCTGATATTTCAGTATGTAAACTTCTAGAAAACTCCGATTTGGCAGGTTTTGCGTTGAAAATTCCCATCACATACAAATGAGTTATTATTGTATTGTCGTCACATATCCTTTACAGACCGTCCAGTGTTAGGGCCTTTCTGAACAGTACTAATGGGCTGTTAACTACATTGTATACTGAACAGTCAACGTTTCCTTGTGTATCTAATATACATGCACCTGTGATGCAACGTACCCGTTGGCGGGGACATATGAACCTTTTACATCGGCAAACAGTACTCACCTTTGTGTCATTCCAGGACATCTTCAGCTGGTAATCCGTCAATATGTCCGTTCTATTATTAACGTCATCCAATGCCATTTCCGCCGCTAACGGTAAGCCTGAGCCGTCCCATTTGTTATTTTCCAGAGGGAAGAATCCAGCAATATATAATTCCGTCTTATCGGCCGATGTTAGTGTCGTGCCGGAAATAACACAGAACATTTGAAACAGAAACTTGGTCAAGGCGTCAATAGTAAACATGCTGCGAATCAAGTTAAATTTCTCACTGCCTACCATATCTGATGCAGTTTTGAACTAGTCTTTTTGAACACCTAGCTGAGTATGATAAATCGGACAAACAACTGCGGCGTACTAATGAATGTGCCAGATATGTCCACAATTTGTTATACCCGTCCATGTCGTTCTCCCGTTGCTCATGAAAGGCTAATCTGGTTTCCAGGAATTGTTTAACTTCCACTCCTTGGAGGCTTAATCTTCAATAAGGGATATGAAGACGGACAGCTATAATTGATGAAGCCTTGAATTCACGTAAAATCCAGCTCTGGTAGTTTTAACGTCAATGACGCAGTGTTATCGCGAAGAAACCTCAGAGGTACGGACAATCCATATCAGATATCACGTACTAATAGTCCAGATCGAGAAAACACTAACATGCTTCGCTTGAAGCTGGCTAAGGCTCAAAACGTCGAATTATGCTTGATTATACCACAAAAATAACAAAAATCTGGACTGCTGCGCCACATACACGGTCCAATAGTGGACTGACAATAAGTTTGACAAATCAGCTGACAACGGAGGTCACACGATTTGACAAGGAACTCACAAGTCACACGCAGTGGTAATTTAGAACGAATCGATAGGGAAAAACACCCTGTGATATGAGTCGAGGTGATAAAGTCGAGCTCCATGAAATAACACTTGTCCTACAACTGTAATACGAGTATATATGCTGCTTTGCTGTCCTCATTAAACAGTTTCACCGATCGTCACGAAAAAGAAAAAGTAGTAATAGTAAAATATTGGGTTAAAACTTCACAAGATTCGCCGCAGCGCTATCCTCCGTCCATATATCTGCTTGCTGTGTTCGGAGTCCTCCAAACCAGATTTTAGGGAAATTCCGTTGAAATCAGAATTGAGCAGTTGTTTTATCAAACAGTTTACTTTATGTTAGTTGTCGCAAACTAGCTATACAGATTCAATGACGTTGGTCTTATTTGCGATACCGATACGATAAAATCCTTCCGTGTGCGGTTGATGTGCTCAGCGGGAGCGCTTGATCAATATAATTATTTTAATCGTGTCTTTCACAGTTAACGCCGTATACCGAATACTTTATGGTGACTCGGCAGTGTCCAAAATCTACGGAAGCATAGATAGGACATGGGTGAAAATTATTTTTTCCGTCCACGAAATTATCTCCGACCCGGAGATAATTATCTCCGATCCGGAGATTATCACCGACCCGGAGATACATCTCCAACCCAGAGATAATTATTTGCGGGACCCACAATTTGTTGTTCTATACTGTGAAGGAGGGAATTTGGCTTAATGTCACACTTTATACTGTGAAACTATACTGAATTGGAATATATATATATACCACGGGTAAGAAGAAAATGACGCGGACAGTCATTCAACTAGCAATTGATATAAACAATAACGGTAATAATAGTATTGGAGTAGTAGTTTAAATTAGCGGAAAGGCCTAATGGTTAATCGCTAATAGTTACAACGTGAAAATATTCAAAATTCGTATGGGACTATAGAATTTATTTGTTATTTGAAATCCATCTTCAATTGAGAAACGTTAAACTGAATATGATTGAAGAAAATGCCATGGATTTAATTCTACAGTGGGAGCCTCCTCAAGAGACAATTACAGGGAAAATGTTTAAATACACACACCAATATCAGGGGGGAAATTACAAACTTTTGAGCTGTACTCCACACATATTATTGAATGCATAAGCTTTCCACTCAATACTGCCGTAAACTTTCTCCTATGATATATCGAATTTCTTAAAATTGCCAGTACTATATACTGTAACAGTATACAGTACATATAATGGCTTATTTGCCAGTATTAGCATACGGTAACAGTATACAGTACATATAATAATATAATGGCATACAATAATAGTATACAGTACAGTTTTATTATACAGTACAGTAATCTTATATGTATACAGTAATAATAAACAGTACAGTACGTGTAATAGTATACCTTAATAGAATACAGTAATAGTATACAGCACAGCTTTAGTGTACAGCAGAGCAATACTATACAGTACATAGTAATAGTATACATTAACGGTATGCAGTAATAGTTTACAGTAATAGTATACATTAACTGTATACATTAATAGTTTAAAGTAATGGTATACATTAACAGTGTGACAGTCTACAGTAATAGTATACATTAACGATATACAGTAATAGTCTACAGTAATGGTATACATTAACAGTATACAGTAATAGTTTACAGTAATGGTATACATTAACGGTATACGGTAATAGATTACAGTAATAGTATACATTAACGATATACAGTAATAGTCTACAGTAAGAGTATACATTAACGGTATACAGTGATAGTTTACAGTAATGGTATACATTAACAGTATACAGTGATAGTTTACAGTGATGGTATACATTAACAGTATACAGTAATAGTTTACAGTAATAGTATACATTAACGGTATACGGTAATAGTTTACAGTAATAGTATACATTAACGGTATACACTAATAGTTTACAGTGATATATCATATACATTAAGGGAATAGTTTACAGTAATAGTATACATTAACAGTACACAGTAATATTTTACAGTAATAGTAAACATTAACAGTATACAGTAATAGCTTACAGTAATAGTATACGTTAACAGTATACAATAATAGTTTACAGTATAAATAGTATACCTTGACAGTATACAGTAATGGTTTACAGTAATAGTATACATTAACAGCACGCAGAAATAGTTTACAGTAATAGTATACGTTAACAGTATACAGTAATAGTTTACAGTATAAATAGTATACATTAACGGTACACCGTACAGTAATAGTATACATTATCAGCGTAGAGTAATATTTTACAGTAGCAGTATAAAGTACAGGTTCAGCGTACTCTACAATAATACTATACAGTTTCGCTCTAGTTCATGTGTTTCCATTGGTAACCGAATGTCAAATAGACATGACAGATAAAAACGTGTAGGACGCTTTCCATCACGGAACAACGTCGGCATTGCTCGGATAAAAACAATCTTAAACATATTAATCATGTTGTCATATGAGATGACATTCCGCTGTCAGCAGACAGTGCAAGTTTACTTCTCGTAGAACGGTACAATCTTGTTAATTAATGAGAATGCAAAACAATTGTACATCATACATGTAGTTATACATGTAAACTCAACGCATGTTTCACAATGGAATTCTATGCAGTTAATAACTCCTACATTACCTCGTGAAAAGACAAATCATCCCTCATCTTCCCGTGTTAAGTTAACCACTGACGTTCCTTCATTTCAGATGACCTGTTGGATGGGGTAAATTATTCAAACCGGAGTAGTAATAGCATGTCACACCTGTATTTAAGTCAATCAAGATAGGAGCTGAACGCTGATTCAGAAAATGGTCCTGGTCTTTTCAGACAAAACGCTGTTCACCGTACGGTCAATCTCGGTATTCCTGGCATATTAGGTCAGCGTGAAACGTGCCAGCTGTGGCATCCCTTTATATTACGAATATTTTTTCGTTACTTCAGAAGGCAGGTGCATGTAGACACGTGTAGATAAATTTGGTAAAGCACCCTACTCCAGGCAGCCCTTTATAACAAAATATCTCAGAAAAATGGCTGACGCATAATGCACAAAGGGACGAAATAGAACACCAGTTATGTAAGCCGGACTCTAACTAAATCATAGGGCTTACAAAGCTTTGCAAAGAGGGGAGCTTACCCGGAAAAACATCACCAATATTAAGGTGGCTCCCTGGTTACAAGAATGACTGTTCTGCGCAGCTCTTTGCGCATCACAATTACCTCCCTTGTAATCGTACTCTTGTGAGTGATTGGCTAGAATGAGATACTTTGACAGGCAGCGTTTACGTTCCAGTGACTCGTTTTAGCAAGCAATTGATAAATTTTCCCTTGTGTCGTCATGACGTCGAATGGCAAATTCTTTGTTGGCGTGACATTTGTCGACGTCAGGACGTTGCATTGTTGGCACTTCATGAAAAATGGCGGGAAAAAGTGTGGGTACAGGTGGCTTCAGAGCTGTATTCATGCACTTTTTTGGATGGCGACCTACATTAAAATTGACTTATTCAAAAACTACATGTTCCAGGAAATGTATAAAATAAACATGAGAAAATTGACATGACTTTTGAGTATATCTCAAGTGTTGGGTGTTTTATATATTATTCACATTGTACCAACTTGCCACAGGCACACGTTATTCAAGCTGAAAATAAGACAAAAGTAGTACGCTATGCCCCATTTTTATATCAATTTCTGATATAGGATGATCTACGGGAGTTATACAAAAAAATATTTAAAATATGACATGAATTTGTACGGTAACCAGGGCGCCACCTTAAGGTGTTTCTATGTTTGATATTTTGACTTGGGTAACTTGTGTGGCCAACTTTTAGTGATGACGAGAATGCTGACGTCTGATCCATTAATCGTCTATATAGAATTGTTCTAACACGTTTCCAAATATTTCGTTTTGCTCATTTTCATAGGAATATTCTGGCATAATATTTCACACTAACCTGAATGGTGAACTTGGGTCCCGTCTGATAACAAACAACATATATATCAAGGTGTCAACACCGAGTCGTTCAACACCAAATATCGACCATGAAATTCCTGGCATGTCATTGTGGATTAAACAATTTATTGGTAACCAATAGCTGAATTTAGTGGAAGAAAATAGTCCCTTTGTTTAGGAGAACACAGGAAAGTTTAAGAGAATACGTTGGTACTTCAAACACAAATATTGCCACAATCAACCGCCATGTTTGTCGTTTGGTTAGTTTTTGTTACCGACAACACAGGTGTCTGGATGCTTGTCGTAACTTGCAGGTTAAATATTATTCGCTCGTAATTTAAAAATAACGAGGCTTTTCCGGTTCAATAAGTATATGAGAATTTAAAAAACTCAAATAATTTTTCAATATAGAAATAAACTCAATATAGCTCTTTTATAGTTTCAGCTGCATGTACATGATCAAACGCCTATAAAAATAAATCCTTTGTTTATCTATGGTAAAACATAATTAGCTCCAGGGTCGCATTGTTTACATTATGTTCCTTTATATATAACATGGGTGCACTCGGAGCTGTTTTACTTAACCACTTCAACCATGCATAAATCGTAGGACTTAACGATTTCAAACAATATACGGTAGCTCATACACGTACTGCCAATTAAGCCCATATTTGGCCATTGATTCAGGAACATACGTTTTCAGGAACTGGACTTCTTGTCCACCACTCTCTGTAGCAGGCTCACATTCCCCTCCAAACAAACGCCTTCACTTTTCTACCTCCTTCTTGGTAACAAACATTATATCTCGCCATCCCAAGAATGCAACGGACAACTGGGCTTCCATTCATGAAGCTTTTTCCTTAATCGTAAATTACAGAAGCTGTTATTGCCATATCAATGCCGACAATGTGTGTTTTCGAATAGGTTTTTCTCATTACTTTGTAATGGAAATATCGATGATTCTCTTCCGCAAGGGCCAAACACTTGAGGTGATCAGCGCGCTGAAAACTGGCTGTCCTTGTGCAAATAGATATAGGTTGATGGTACCTGATCAGCTAAGAGAAAAGGCCCATTCTACGTGATTATAACTGATACCATACGACACCGTTCAAATACTCATTCCTTATGTGTATGCCTACATCGCTCGACTTTCGAATCAGTAATACGAGTACAAATACTGTCCTCCACATTCAAGATTATAGGTCTAATTCCTTAGTATCCATTCACGTCGTATGCAGGCTTTACCCGTATATATCGGCCACGACATTCCATGACACTCCAGCAACCACATCTCCATTTTTCCTCATTTCGCATGCTTTTGTTTTAAGTAATTTTCTCCACTCTCCTCTGCTTCCCTCTGTATATTGCGGGAACAACCTTTACTCGGGCAATGACGTAACCAGGGACGCTAGTCTATGCAAACCTGATGACCAGGCACCTGAGATGAAATTCAAATAATTCCAATGGATAAGAAGACATATTAGGCCAGGTCATTGACAGCTCGAAAGAAGCCACGTTCGCATAGATTTTTTCCTTTTAATAATTGAGAAGATAGTTGAATACACATGGCAGTGTGACAAACGTCACGGGACCTACGAAGTATATGGTAGGCATTAGGACTCCGACGCGAACTGAACTCTTAGACCCCCCGCCTCCCCAGTTTAAATCCTGCCTATATTAAGATGGGCACTGTCCAAGTCAGAATCACCAGTGATTTTCATCAAAAATCTAACGTCAACGGTTCTCCTTATTTTGTCGACGAAAGTATTCGGATGGACTGACTCACTCACTCACTCACTCATTACCGGACAATTTGCAAATGAGAGCCTACTTCGTAGGAAAAAGAGCCCTTTCACGATCCCCATCGTGCAGTCTCTGTCGGCAATCTTTTTAAAGATGTTTCTTGATTATGATAACTATGGAGGTATTTAAGGACACACAATTAGGTAGTTCCTTTCAATATGGTGTTACGTTGTGTCAGATCCCCTACACTGTGGAATAACTCTCAGAGTCATTGTGTGAATTTGAATTTGAATCGTGTGCGTGCACATTTGGGACTTACGGAGAAAGGGCAGTCTAAATGTGTAGTGTTTGGCGTCCCCGTTTCATCTTGAAAGTATGGTGTAATTTTTCACTCGGAAATGTTTAAAGTAAATTGATTGACTTAATATGACGGACATTCACGTTGGATTGACTTCAATTATAGCTGGGTATAGCAAAACTATTAAATCGTAGCCGTCCGTGTGGAAAAGTTACCCAAAGGGGTATCGGCACATATACGTAATACCAATACGTATGGTCTGCCTCGGACTAGTTAATGAGTACAGACCGAGCTGGCAGCAGGAAAATCGTTGATGAAATCGTAAATAATATTTGAAAATGTCACGTAGCTAGAACCTCCATGATCAACGTCTTTATCCTAAGCGCGATTGTGAGTTCCAGAAAATAGACTGTGAGAGAACTCTTTCTATTGTAGCCACAAAGCTGATCTACAACATTCAACATGCCCTCCGTTAGATGATCTGGGGCCACTCCCACCCGGCAAATCACTATCGGACGTTTGTCGTAAAAATTATCATTAAAAATAAGAATGAATAATTCAATTCAATTCAATTCAATTCTTTATCAAAAATAAAATAAATAAATAAATAAATAAATAAATTTTTCATTTTTTTTGAATATGTTCGAACATTTTATGAAAAAGTTCCCATTTTAGGGTAATTCGGGGTAAACTCACATAATCCGACCACACGTCGGATTCTAATGGCTCAAGATAGCTCTACGTGGGTGAGTTGACATAAAGATTACCAAACAGGCTTTCTGATTAGCTGGAAACCCTGGAGGCCATCTTTAATTTATGCGAAATCGATAATGATACATATCTCGGTTACCATTCAATTGGTTGGGTGGGTTCAGGTTCCTGTTGCTTCAATGCATTTTGCTGAGAAGCAGCAGAAACTTGATAATGTGATGTCTAGCACTCTCATATCACTTGTCTTTTTTGCACCATGTAAGCGTCCTGTCTGTGTCTTGTGTGCTGTCCTCAGTGTTTTGTAGGGTGGATGGAGGGTGTATGGTGCCATGCTGCTTCAAAGATTTCTTCTTTGAAGTAGCAGGAACACAACTGGGCTGGGTGGTGCTTAGTTGGTTCGTCGTTATATAGCTAAAATATTGTTGAAAGCGACGTTAAATTCTATTCACTCACTCACTCGTTTTATATGAAAGTTGGTACCGGTATTCATTATCGATACATCCAGATACTTTGAATCGGGATATGATTGACCGAAAACCTTGGCGGCCATCTTTAATTTATGCAAAATCATTAATGATCTCTGTCTCTGATTCCGTTGAAGTGCTCGATGTAAAATTTTGCATATATCATCGATGCATCAAGAGACTTACGATGATTGACAGATCTGGTTTCTCTGATTGGGCGGAAATCTTGACGGCCATCTTTAACTTATGCAAAATCTTTAATGATGTTTATCTCCGATACCATTTCAGTGTTCTATATGAAACTTGGTTTACAGTATCGATGTATGAAGAGACTTGCATTAATGAATAACCACATCAGTTCCTCTGAGTGGCTGGAAGGATGGGCGGCCATCTTTAATTTATGCAAAATCATTAATGATCTCTATCTCTGATATTGTTCAAATGCTCAATGTAAAATTTGGTATACAATATCGATGCATCAAGAGATTTATGTAATGAATACCGGTTTCTCTGATTGGATGGAAACCTTAGGGGCCATTTCTAATTGCAAAATTTTTGATAATCTGTATATTTGTCACTCGACTGCTTGGTGTTCCTGACATCTTGGTTCAAATTGAATACATTATGAATGGCTGGCGCCCAGAGCCGATGGGTTTTCAGATGCGCAGCTTCGTATTGTATTGGTAAGTGGGTCCCTTGTCTATAGATCTTGTTTGGAATTGTTTTTCGTGCCAATCCGCCACTGGGTGGCGCCACCTGGGGGCCAAGTTAAAATTGCATCACCAGACAATTTCAAAATTTGGTGTGTGGGTACCTTGCCTCAAGATCTGGCTTGAGAATGTTTTTCGTGTTGATTCGTGTACAGGGACACCACCTGAAAGCTAAGTAAAGTCTTTCCAGAAAATAACTTTTGAAAACCTTGACCGATTCATTCCAAATTTGGTGTGTAGGTACCTCACCTCAATTTTTCCTTTGGCATTGTTTTTCATGCTGATCCACACATAGGTGGCGCCAACTGGGGGCAAATTTAAAATTATATTTCCGGACAATAACTTTTTAAAACTTGAATGATTTTTTTCCAAGTTTGGTATATGAATACATGTACCTTACCTGAAAGTTTCGCTTGGGGTTGTTTTTCTTGTCGATCTGATCATAGGTGGCGCCACCGGTAGGCCAAGTCAACCTTTTCTACTTTCAATGTCAAGGAATCTTGCCTCAAGATCTCCGTTGGGATTATTTTTTATGCCTATCTGCCTATACATGGCGCTACTTGTGGGCCAAGGTAAAATTGCATTTCCGGACAGTAACTGCATGTTGGACCTGATTCTTTTAAATTTGGTATGTTGGTACCTTCCCTCAAGGTATCTTATGAGGTCATGTTAATGATGTTTTTCCTAAGTTTTATGTTTTCACTTTCTTCACAAATAATGAATGTTTCCTTTACTAAAGATGCTAAAGGGATGCCTTCTCGATCGTATTCGATCGACTCTATCTAGTTTCTTCAATATTTGGCATATATGCATTCCTTGTGACAAGATGTTGATTGGTATTGTGTTTCAGAAAGATCTTCCTGAAGGTGGCACCAGTAGGGTCTTTCCGTTCTTTTGTGCTGCAAGCGATAACTTTGAAACGCTTTGAAATGTCACTCGAAATTTGGTTTCCGGGCAATAACTTGAGAACTGCGCATCGAATTCTTCCCAAATTAGGCATGCATATACATTGTACCTGGCCATGAGATGTTGCTTGGGATTGCGTTATCCACTTCTGCTTAGAAGTTGATGCCACCTGATGACAAAATCTGAAATTTGTTTTTGGCCAATAACTTGAGAAATGCATGCATTCTTCTCAAATTTAGCATGCATGTACCATGCCAGGAGAGTTGCATGGGATTGCCTTTCACTCACTTGCGCCTACACGTAGCACCACCTCGTGTCAAAATATAATTTGATTTCGCTCATTGGATTCTTCTCCAATTTGGTATGCAGATACCATGCCATGATATTGTATTTCGTCTGCTTCTGCATACTGGTGGCAACAAATTGTTTCTGGCAATAATTTGACAACTGCTCATCGGATTCTTTTCAAATTTGGTATTTATATGCCATAGGATGTCGCTTGGGATTGTGTTTCGCACACTTGTGCCTACAAATCTAAATTTGGTTTCCGGGCAATAACTTGAAGACCCCTCTTCAGATTCTTCCCAAAGTTCGTATGCTGATACATGTACCTAAACTGTAGAACTCTCTGTTAAATCAGGATATAGACAGTGTCAGCGTACTGTTCCAGCTGTCTCCCCTTCAGTGATTGGTCATTCGACCCCGCCATTTTAAACTAATACGAGCATTTTCATTGGATCACTATTTATAGGAGCCACCCCAATCTTCATACACAACCACGTGACTGTCTCAGTTGACTGATGATATAGCGCGGTCTCGTTTTCGATTGCAAAATCTGCCGTCTAACTAGGAAAATGTTGTTATTGCTGCATCAGTCGATCATTGGCCCTCCGTAGAAGGGTCCAATACTGTAGGCTAATATATGTACCATGCCATGAGATGATGCTTGGGATTGCGTTTCGCCCACTTGCACCTACAGGTGGCGACACATGGTGACAAATTTAAAATTTGGTTTCGTGCAATAGGTTGAGGATGCCTTCAGCTTCTCGTCAAATTTGGTTTGCAGATAATGCCTTGAGATGTCACTTCGGGTTGCTTCTCGGTTACATAATTTCCATGTTTCACTGGATGGAAAGTATATTACAGAAGCAATCCACTTTCAGTCAACCGTTCTGGGTTGATCTTAAAACTTGAGAAGGCAGAAAGACCCTTCCGTATCCAAAGCCTATGAAGCAGCAGTTGCCTTCCTCATGTATATCCCCTGACACCAACAATGCTAAAAAATACTGCTGCCATTTCGGCGGGGGACCTAGCATCCTCTGGCTACTTGTCAATATTTTTTCCAGTGTCTGTTGCGACGAATAATTGAAGGTCAGTGGAAGGTGATTGGAGTATGATATGTGTTTGGTTTCGCTCTGAGTTTGGTTTTAACTCATGGCCTAATAAGGTGGTGCGAAGAGGGATTATTTGGATGCCTGTGTACCGCTTTCTGAAAGCAGAGAAAAAAGCCAAAATAATGACGTCATTTGTACAAGCGCGCAGAACTCAAGATCTGGATGGGCGACCCTCGTCAAAAAGTTTGTCAGGTTGTAGCACTTGAATTGAAGCATGTCTTGCCGAAATAGAAAGTCTAGACTTAATTAGGGAATTGTCGAGATGCAATTACGTTAACATTGCCACCAATGTAAATCATTTAGCGGTCTAAGCCCTAATTCCAATGATGAAGCCAACATGGAATGAACTGGTGGCATATTCGCTTTCATTCCGGCTATAGCATTTTCCGTTGTGAAGTTGCCTCTCTTCGGACAGGATGAATTGTTATCGGCATACAGCGAGTCTGCTGATATTGTCTTCGATCGACACTGCATTTCAAACAGAGTGCAAGACACGGAGAAATTAAAACCATCAGAACATGTTCATTTAATTTTTTTTATTTTTTAGCACTGAGTTCAGTTGTCAGTCATGAATTAGGCTTATAATTCTTGGCTTGAACGCATTCGAGATAAACTCAGTATAATTTCGATGACAAGACATCTCATTGGCCAGATATGTGTTCTGTCGAGATTTGATACATGTATGGCTGAATTAACGCAGCTGCCTTTGATGATAAGTCGATATTTCATACAACCTCTGTTGCATGAATTTTCTTATTATATTTCGCCTAGATCTCCATCCAAACAAACGCCTTCACTTTTATGCCTTCTTAAGGCCACCCCTAACCATTTGTTGAAAAAACTACGGGTCATCTGTTAACCGTAGATGTAATATAGTTGGTGACCATTATCATATACAATCTCGACCATTATGGTTGGTGTTTTGATAAAACACCAAGATATGGAGCAATGGGAGTTCCCCAACATGCGACTCTGACGTACAGGTACTGTCATGGTGTTGTAGTTTATTGTTAGACACTGTGGCTATTTCTAGAATGATAGAGCTACATGTGTACGTGGGCTTGTTTCACGTACTGTTGTGTGGGTTAGTCACTTCGATCTTTCTAGAAGATTATTATAAATTGCATCTAGGCCAGATGATGACGTAATGCATATTTGAGAGGCTTCTTGATTTGGTGGATGTACTGGAATGCCACGTAGAGTATAAATAGCCCAGCGTTCAGTGATCGAGAAGGGAATTCAAACGGCTTTTCTGTGGGTGCATTATACTGTCTTACCTTTATCTGAAATTACGGACTGCTGGATTGTATATTCCTGTGAATTGACTCTTGGCGCTGTGTTACCTACGTGATTGAACTGACGGAAACTGGACAACAGCTGAGCGGTGTTGGACTATCAAAATACAGAACAGCGATTTGTGCGGCACGGACTGTATAGAGATTTGAACGTCAGTACGGACTGTGAAATATACACCGATACAGCATTGAACAGTAAGACTATATTTGACATTTATTTGTTGTATCATCCTTACTTAATTTGTGTATGATTTTAGTATTGTAAATAATATTTGATTGTTAATCCTTGACTTCACAAATGTTTTCTGTTACGTTTTTTCTATTATCGTTTATGACGTAACAGTACATTAATGTTCTATCTTGCATACTAATCCTCAAACGCTACCGGAACGCAAAAAAATGATGTTCCTCCCGTATGCATTCCTGAAAAGTAAGATTAGATCATCAGAAGAACTATATTACGATCGGCACTTTGAGTCAACCAATCTCTTATGGCAGCCATCGTTCATGTTCACGGTTGACTCTACACCTTCATGTCACAATACGTCGGGCTTAAACCGTCATACCTCACTTTGGAAAAGAAAACTTGAGCTCGACAGCAACAACATGTTGAAACCGACGACCAGCTACAAGACAATGTCAATACAGGGCCGGCACGAGACGTGGACGGCGACGATGTTGGGCTGAATTTGAGTTATGTGCAAGTCGCCTGTACTCAAATCCTCTTCTCACCAGGATATGTGGCGCCGTTAGTCTGTCCGGGAAATATTTTGGCGAAAAAAAACGTTTTGAGATCAGACCCAGCCTTCTGAATCCGCTGATTCAAACCCCAGCGAGAACACTGACCCTACATCCGAGCAGACTGACCCTACATCGGAGCAGTCTGACCCTACATCCGAGCAGTCTGACCATACATCCGAGCAGACTGACCCTACATCCGAGCAGACTGACCCTACATCGGAGCAGTCTGACCCTACATCCGAGCAGTCTGACCCTACATCCGAGCAGTCTGACCATACATCCGAGCAGACTGACCCTACCTCGGAGCAGTCTGACCCTACATCCGAGCAGTCTGACCCTACATCGGAGCAGTCTGACCCTACATCCGAGCAGACTGACCCTACATCGGAGCAGTCTGTCCCTACATCGGAGCAGTCTGTCCCTACATCGGAGCAGACTGACCCTACATCCGAGCAGACTGACCCTACATCGGAGCAGTCTGACCCTACATCGGAGCAGTCTGACCCTACATCCGAGCAGACTGACCCTACATCGGAGCAGTCTGACCCTACATCCGAGCAGTCTGACCATACATCCGAGCAGACTGACCCTACATCCGAGCAGACTGACCCTACATCGGAGCAGTCTGACCCTACATCCGAGCAGTCTGACCCTACATCCGAGCAGTCTGACCATACATCCGAGCAGACTGACCCTACCTCGGAGCAGTCTGACCCTACATCCGAGCAGTCTGACCCTACATCGGAGCAGTCTGACCCTACATCCGAGCAGACTGACCCTACATCGGAGCAGTCTGTCCCTACATCGGAGCAGTCTGTCCCTACATCGGAGCAGACTGACCCTACATCCGAGCAGACTGACCCTACATCGGAGCAGTCTGACCCTACATCGGAGCAGTCTGACCCTACATCCGAGCAGACTGACCCTACATCGGAGCAGTCTGACCCTACATCCGAGCAGTCTGACCATACATCCGAGCAGACTGACCCTACATCGGAGCAGCCTGACCATACATCCGAGCAGTCTGACCCTACCTCCCAGCAGTCTGACCATACATCCGAGCATTCTGACCCTACATCCGAGCATTCTGACCATACATCCAAGCAGTCTGACCATACATCCGAGCAGTCTGACCCTACCTCCCAGCAGTCTGACCATACATCCGAGCATTCTGACCATACATCCGAGCAGCCTGACCCTACCTCCCAGCAGTCTGACCATACATCCGAGCAGTCTGACCATACATCCGAGCAGCCTGACCCTACCTCCCAGCAGTCTGACCATACATCCGAGCAGTCTGACCCTACCTCCCAGCAGTCTGACCATACATCCGAGCAGTCTGACCATACATCCGAGCAGCCTGACCGTTTTTGTATGTCAACGGGTGTTCACACTATTCTCTTTAAGCAATTTGAAGCTGCTTTTTGTGATCATGGCAAAATGAATCAATGTGTTTATTTTTGATCTACAAAACCTTGAGACAAGCATACCTTGGCGTTTTACGCCAACAATTAACGTCCAAGGCAGAAAGTCAGCATTCCAAGGAACATTAAATGACTATACGATGTGGTCGCAAACATTTTTATTTCTAAATGGTTACCAGTGTTACTTTCTCATAGATGCACAGATCATTGATAATTCATCTGAAATAGTATGCTATTCGAATTCCAATATAGATAGATTGTCGAAGAAAGCTGAAGAAAATACGTAATCATTCGGAGATTCACGAGCCGTCGAAAAAAATTCTCAAGGATCAAAGTGATCCGCCAGAACTACAGTCCCAATGTACCAATGTTTCAACCATTGTGACCGAGACTGCATCAAAATAATCCTATGTTTGTGCTGGAGTCCCAATATGATACCTCTTTAATCACACAGTGTAAAATTAGCGAGTTTAATTTCGGAAACAAGGCTTCTAGGCGTTGTTAGCAGAAGTCAATAAAGACGAAACACACACTGTTGAAATACAGTCCTAAAATACTATAAACTGCTACAATTTACACCATATTAGATATGACTATTGAACTGGGAAGAATTTTTCACATATTTCTTTATCTATTTATTATTATTCTTACAATCAGGCATGCCAAGGTGAATTCACGTCAATCTAACATGGAAGATACTCCAGAGTTGTGCAGGATATGCCAAGTATCCTGAAAACAAATCACATTGATTGAGAATCTCACTGGACAGAACAAGTTTTACCAGTTCGTTGTTTCTATTCAATCTCCAACTGCCCATTGTCACTTGCGTAGTTCACTAAGTGATTGGTCTTGCATGAACAGGTTACTTGCTCAGAAATATTCGGCGAATACTCCTGAATTGATCAGGCTGTACATCCATCCACAACTCAATTTCACGGATTTTGGTTGAAATTCAAGTTTGATTACCTAAAGGTGATGGTACGATATTAAGGCGGGATTTTGGCCTATACGTGGTGCGATTGAAATCGAAAAAATAAAATGTCCTAAAAATACTCATGTTTTAATGTAACGGCAAGAGAAAATATAAGTACACAATATGTGAAAGTTTTAGTGCGATTGCGTTATGATTATAGTTATCATATGAAACTGAAATCCACAGCTTGTGCTATTTCGTGAAAAAAGGGTCTAAATCGAGTCCTTCAGACACGCATTTAGACGCGAAGGACCCCTTGAACCAAAACGCCATTTAACCTGGTGTTGTGTAGTAACATTATATCCCCACTGCTGGAAGATCTTTTTGGTCCAAGGAGTCCTTCATACTAAAAAATGAAAAGTTATGATTCATAACGTTTGAAGTTTTCGTAAGTAGATTAAAGTGACAAAATAGCCTGTTACAGTTGTTCGTATGTCGTGGTGTAGTGGATACGAACGTTGGATCACGAGCGCATGTGTGACGTCGACAAGTTATTTCAATCTTTCTAAGTTTTGTAAAAACAATTGCATTCAGTATATCTGAAATAAGATTTTAGGCTATCAGTATGAACCAATTAAAAGTAAAATAAATATTGTTTACCGATGACACGATACCGTGAGTAGTATATAAAAGGGATATGGACGCCAATTCTTCCCGGATGTAACTATGACGTCACAACTTCTGATGGTGGCGCCATCTGTACACGCAAGGGGAGACAACTCCATGTGCTTGTACATTCCAGGATAATTATGTAATTAAGGATACAGAGGCCTTTGGTACATAGTAAAATCCCGTTCCCTCGAAATGTGGGACAGACAGTAAGTGAAATTTCTCCATTGGTATTTCAGCTAGTACATGTCTAAACTTGTTGATGTACTGGGGGTTTTCCTAGACGGCCATGTTGGAAAATGGCGGTGTTTTTAGGCGGCCATGTTGGAAAATGGCTGTGTTTTTAGGCGGCCATCTTTTAAAATGGCTGTGTTTTTAGGCGGCCATGTTGGAAAATGGCTGTGTTTTTAGGCGGCCATCTTTTAAAATGGCTGTGTTTTTAGGCGGCCATGTTGGAAAATGGCTGTGTTTTTAGGCGGCCATGTTTTAAAATGGCTGTGTTTTTAGGCGGCCATCTTTTAAAATGGCTGTGTTTTTAGGCGGCCATCTTTTAAAATGGCTGTGTTTTTAGGCGGCCATCTTTTAAAATGGCTGTGTTTTTAGGCGGCCATCTTTTAAAATGGCTGTGTTTTTAGGCGGCCATGTTGGAAAATGGCGGTGTTTTTAGACGGCCATATTGGAAAATGGCTGTGTTTTTAGACGGCCATGTTGGAAAATGGCGGTGTTTTTAGACGGCCATATTGGAAAATGGCTGTGTTTTTAGACGGCCATATTGGAAAATGGATGCAAACGCCCGTGAGGCGTCCCCAACGCCCGTCTTAACGCATGGACGCACTAACGACGGTGAGTGAGTGAGTGAGTGAGTGAGTGAGTGAGTTACAAACAAATCTAGACATGTCCAAAGGTCACGCCTCATTATATTTTGCATAATTTTAGCTCTTCGTTTCTCGAAAAGTATTCAAATTTAGACCCTCGCGTGCTCTGCCACGTTGCAGCACGCGCTCTTTGATCTTGGCGTTCCGCCGACGTACAAGAAGCTCAAATTGAGACGGAGAATTTCGTTACCATTGCCAGTAAATTGTAAGTTTATTGCGGAAAGAATTTATATTGCATAAATTCCTGCGGGAAATAGGAAGTACACATATAAGAGAATATTGTCTTGACGTAAAAAGTTTGGCCATTTCATATTTACGGAGATATGGATTTTTATAGTTGCGCCGGTTTTTCGTGTAAACCATTGCAGAGTATAGGGAAACGGCTGTCATCTTCGTTTTGCTATGTCACAAAAAGTGCTCGAATTACTTATTTCTAAATGATTTCATGACGAATCCAACTAAGGTTAGGAAGTATATATATCAGATCACAAGAATCATATGTGTTATCTGTCTTACCTAATTACAGTCATGTATATTTCCTCTATCGACTAGGTATCAAAGATAGTATCCCTCCTCCCCCCTCCCCCCCATCTTCGTTTTGCTATGTCACAAAAAGTGCTCGAATTACTTATTTCTAAATGATTTCATGACGAATCCAACTAAGGTTAGGAAGTATATATATTTTACGATATAGTCAATAACTGTCAGCACATAAGACGTTCTGGTTGATGAGATCTGAATTTTTGAAGTTTGGCAATTTTCTGACTTCGAGCTTCGAATACCCGCCGCCATATTTGTTGGAAGCCGGTGTTCGTTTGTCATGATGGAAAATCATTAATTAATCATATTTTGAGATATATTTCTCAAGACAACCTTGTATTCATTGAAAATATAATTGTTCAGGCTTACATTGCTAACTCGGTTGCTGCCTTTGAGGTAATATTTTTCCTTAGATCGGCATTTGTTTCCGCCCATGCGATGAGAAAACATGCCTGATTTTGCACGTAGTTTTCGTGCACACGTCTCGCACAAGTTCGGGAGCGATAACTTTTCCTAAGTATCTAGGTGAGGTGTACGATCTAAGATTGAACGCGGCAGAATATGAGTGAATTAGATATGAATGAATGAATTAGTTTCATATAATTTTGCAGGGTGCAATGACTTGCAAAAGGTTGGAAATCGTCCGTACAGGTCTGTTTGTGTGAGAAAAATGGCGTCTAGGGTGACAATTGGCACCATTCCCCCGGATAATCGCACCTTTCAAACCATAGCGCCATCTGAACATTATGACGCAAGGGAGACAACTCGGACTAGGCCATTCCTAGGCGAAGATTGGACATGGATGGGTTACCTTTGGCTCCATTCTAGGCCACTGATTGGCTAATACGGTGTTCAAAGTCAGTTTCATGCATTATGCTCATAGAACTTATAGCAACGTCCGCCAACGCCAAGCTTAACGCTTCAACGCCCTGGTGAAATAGCTCAGAAGTTCTGATTTTCTAGATATTCCATGGAATTGTCACTAATTCTTCGAAATGCAGTGACGCTCGTCGACGCCCGTCGTTACGCCTTAACGCTCTAACATAACGCCTTGACGCCATGATATAGACCGGAGAGAGAACAACAACAACAACAACAACGATGACACATGAGAGAACAACAACAACAAGAAGTTTTTTCATATAGTTTATTTTCCCCAATGTTACAGCATACCCACGCTGGGGGAGCCGCGTTGGGTATGTTTACAACTCAAAAAGACTCTTGCCCAATCAGAGGCCACCATTTGCATCTGTCATATTCGTTCCTGTCCGTTAGATGTATTCTTGTCCAATCAGAAGTCGCCATTTCAGCAAGTTCCATCTTCGACCATGTTCGCTCTGAACCGTTTATTCTAATCATCGTCGGACAGGCCTGGATATTCTTTGGGCAGCATGTCCTGAAACAGTTGTTTGCGCATTCTGATCGCATTTTCCAGGGCCTCGGTGGGTGGTAGCCCCATAGCCTCTTCCAAGTGACGCTTGGTCTTCATGATGGACCTGTGCGTGGGATCGCCTTTCATTTCAAGCGGTACCGCGGTGGAAACCTTTACACCGCGCGCGCCGGGGTCAAAGGTCAGTTGCGGTCACCTTTAGCGACGTACACCAATCAGAAGCGAGTATTTCAAATCCGTCACAGAACTCTCGTCCAATCAGAAGCGAGTATTTTGACCCGGTGCATTATGGGACATATCCAAGATGGCGGTTCCAAAATGGCGGATCCAACATGGCGGCTCCAAAATGGCGGCGTATGTCAGAGCAATAGCACAAAAGCAACATTTGTTTGAACGCATCATTAAACGACGTTAAAGCGTTAAGAAAGTGTGTTAAGGCGTTGAGACGGGCGTTAAGGCGTTGAGACGGGCGTTAAGGCGTTGAGACGGGCGTTAAGGCGTAACGACGGGCGTTGACGGGCGTCGCTGCATTTCGATGAATTGGTGTCAATTCCATGAAATCAGAGCTTCTGAGCTAATTCACCAGGGCGTTGAAGCGTTAAGCTAAGCGTTGACGGACGTTACTGTCTATAAAAGCGAGCGTATTTCCAAAAACACGCACAGTCGACGTTCAACCGTCAACATGACTTATACTTGCTCTGAGTGCGAACGCACGTTCACCAGACATTACGATATGATGCGACACCAGAAAAATATACATGGGATTGAAGACTCTGAGGAGTCCGTTGAGGCGGATGCTGATACAGAGACTGCTGAGAGTGTACCGACTGATACTGAAACAGAGATTGCCGAGAGTCTATCTAGTGATGCGGGGAGCTTGACCTCAGATAGTCAGCATACGTCCGTGGAAAGTGATGCAGAACCTACCTTCTGGGATCGTATTGTGACAGCAGCTATCAATACTTACGCTGCAGCGATTGAGGACGCCGGAGAGGATAATTTACAACAGACGTACACCCAAATGCGCCCCAGCATCAGGAAAACAGCCATGGCCATCTATGAACAGTATACCTTAATACCGCTTGAAATGAAAGGCGATCCCACGCACAGGTCCATCATGAAGACCAAGCGTCACTTGGAAGAGGCTATGGGGCTACCACCCACCGAGGCCCTGGAAAATGCGATCAGAATGCGCAAATAACTGTTTCAGGACATGCTGCCCAAAGAATATCCAGGCCTGTCCGACGATGATTAGAATAAACGGTTCAGAGCGAACATGGTCGAAGATGGAACTTGCTGAAATGGCGACTTCTGATTGAACAAGAATACATCTAACGGACAGGAACGAATATGACAGATGCAAATGGTGGCCTCTGATTGGGCAAGAGTCTTTTTGAGTTGTAAACATACCCAACGCGGCTCCCCAAGCGTGGGTATGCTGTAACATTGGGGAAAATAAACTATATGAAAAAACTTCTTGTTGTTGTTGTTCTCTCATGTGTCATCGTTGTTGTTGTTGTTGTTGTTCTCTCTCCAGTCTATATCATGGCGTCTAAGACGTTATGTTAGAGCGTTAAGGCGTAACGACGGGCGTCGACGGGCGTCGACGGGCGTCACTGCATTTCGAAGAATTAGTGACAATTCCATGGAATATCTAGAAAATCAGAACTTCTGAGCTATTTCACCAGGGCGTTGAAGCGTTAAGCTTGGCGTTGGCGGACGTTGCTATAAGTTCTATGAGCATAATGCATGAAACTGACTTTGAACACCGTATTAGCTAATCAGTGGCCTAGAATGGACCCAAAGGTAACCCATCCATGTCCAATCTTCGC
>JAVTVY010047372.1:0-23457 GCA_036873755.1 Hanleya hanleyi | reverse complement strand
AGTAGAATATAAAAGGCCGATTCGGGGCCATGGAAGCCATGGAAGCCGATGACGTCATAATGGCGATATCTCGGGAACTAAGACGAATAGAGACTCGCGGCTTACGGTATCGTATTCCTCTCGTATAGATGCGCGATAAATGTCCTATACAATGTTATCGCCCGACGGTAACTTTCGCCGCAATTCGACGATAATCGGTGTCACGTGATTCGGCGATTTCTCGCGAAATAAGCGACATACGCGCACGCTGTTTGCGGCGTTGTATTCCTCGTATAGGGGTCTACCGTAAAGCTCCTATACGAATTTATCGTATCCCCGTAAGTTTCGCCTCTATTCGGCGTCGGAAAATGCTCCGTTTACTTACTTAACCGGACACGGAATACGTCCACGCGAAAATTAGGTCGACCGTCACATGGTCAACTGATAAAATGACCAATGCGTATATAAAGGCTTCTCATGCGCTGTTTCTACGACTGTCGCACCTGTAAAAGCCAATATGTATCGACTAATGAGTAATCTATACGTTCAGGTGAGGGGTGAAGGAAATTCTCCTCGAGTAACATTTCAACGTATACGACATAATGGGCAGATTATAAAACCTTATGGTGTTGCCATACGACTGACGAGAGATGGGTGGTTTTCATTCAAACTATTCCTGCCTAGAGTGGATAGAATGATTCAGGCTAATGAGACGGTTGAAACTCCATTCAAGCTACAAGATAATATATATATTAGCACTGCAGCATACGATGGGGAATGGTGCGTCCACATAAGAGAGTGGTTCCTAAAATCACCACCCACCGAGTTATTATTATCAAGCGGACGATATATATGCAAGTCCAAACACGCTTTAATCATGATCAGGACGTGTATGACACCATTCTCAATGCGACCTAAGCAGTCAAGCGAATTACGAAGGTATGTAAGGTATAGCGAGTGTTACAAGGATACACTTCGTCACGCACGAGTGGTTGTAGCCCGAGGGCAACTGCAGCGTAATTTAATATATACTTCGTCACGCACGATTGGTCGGTTCACTGAGACGGCTGTTTTCCCCGTAAACTTCAATAAGATATACTCGACAAATAGACAGAATCCGTAATTATACGCCTAAAGCCTAGAAATTTCGTTTCAGACCAAAACAATTTTTCGATTTTTTTGTTTTTTTGTTTTTGTTTGGGTTTTTTTGGACTTTGCCGATTTTCGTCGAATTTTCCATAAATTACCCATGGCGATATCTCGGGAACTAAGAATGATAGAGACTCGCGGCTTACGGTATCGTATTCCTCTCGTATAGATGCGCGATAAATGTCCTATACAATGTTATCGCCCGACGGTAACTTTCGCCGCAATTAGACGATAATCGGTGTCACGTGATTCGGCGATTTCTCGCGAAATAAGCGACATACGGGCTCGGGGTTTGCGGCGTTGTATTCCTCGTGTAAGGGTCTACCGTAAAGCTCCTATACGAATTTATCGTATCTCCGTAAGTTTCGCCTCTATTCGGCGTCGAAAACTTTTTCTTTATACCTTACCACGAATACTTCCCTAAGGTGTCATTACGACGACGCTTGTACCCGTGGACACGTGTGACTGATCACTTCTCGCGGTGTTCACGAGTGCCTATCGAACCATACGAAAATATCTTATTTCAGAAACAATATTATAGTAATTCCTCCTCATACACAGACACACACACATAGGTTAGTAGGTCAAGTTGACGTGATATTCCTGTCAAAAGGTCACTTCCGGTCACGGTACGGCCCAACAAGAGTTATCTTCCCCTACATATCGGTCTGTTAAGCCTTATCCTAACGCCCTAGAATACCAGTTTTTCTTTGTGGGCCAAAACCCTGTTATATTTATAGATCACTCACAAGTAGTAGACAACGGGGAGTTTCGGAGGTGCAATGAAGAGCGTTTGGGGAGATGAGGGCCATTTTCCTCACGACTACCTGGTAGAATTACCTTAGCGTATGTGAGGAGGAGGAGGAGGAGGAGGGAGGAATGAGGAGGAGGAAGAGAAAGAGTGAGGAGGAATGAGGAGGAGTGTGGTGGTGGTGGTGGAGGAGGAGTGTGGTGGTGGTGGTGGAGGATGTGTGTGTGTGTGTGTATGTGTGGGTGTGTGGTGGTGGTGGAGGAGGGGGAGGATGTTTGTGTGTGTGGTGTGTGTGTGTGCGTGTGTGTGTGTGTGTGTGCGTGTGTGTGTGTGGTGGAGGAGGAGGAGGAATTATATGACTGGTATAAAATAGAGACAAAGCAATACGAAGATTACTAAATAATCGCTTTATTCATCAACTCACTGCACAAATAATGAGCGAAAACTGCTTATATAAAATACATTTCCACTGCGGGTATCATTTCGACATCTAGCCTTCCATTCAATGTTTGTGTACTAATATTTCCACTGGGGTCTTTATTCGGAGTCCTCGCTATCACCGTCATCGATCAACTTATCGAATAAGCATTTCTGCATCTTAATCGTCTGTCTGAGTGCTTCCTCGTAGTCTATGTCGTATATCGTTGGCAGACGCTTCGTTGTTTTCAAGATCTCGTTATGAATATAATCGGTTTGTAGCTTTTGCATGTTCATGAGGAGATTGCAGTATTTTTGACGTAAAGTCTTCATCATCGTTGGAGTATAATCCTCCATAGCATTTGCACCAGACTTGTCCTCGTCGTAACCTTGGCTTGTATATCGCTGTTTTCTCTCGTCAATGTCAACTCTACAATCTCTCGCGATAGGTTTACCGAAAATGTTTTCCCACACGTTATATTTAACCCATTTCCGCAAGTGGGTAGGTAGATCTATTTCCCCGGAATGGTTGAGTTCGTCATCTGAACGGTATTTTCTCTTTCGTCGTTCCATGTCATTCCCGCTTCTATGGATCATCTGCGTCTGCTGGGACTCGTCATCATTTTCATTCCGTTTGAACCACGGTGGATCCGTCTTCGTATATGATCCCTCTCCCACTTGTTCATTCCTCTTAGCAGACCATGTCGGATCGTGAGATGGTATGCGTTGAATTTGAGTTGATGGATTAGGAATTGGGGCTGGTCGAGGTGGCAGTTCTTCCTCTTTCACGAGTTCCTCATGGCCAGATATTACATTGGTAGACAGTCTGTCATTTTCCGCTGTATGGGGTTTTAAATCGATGATCATATATCCGTACGGATGAGATGTGCCTTCGCGAAATTTTGCCATGAAATGTGTCGTATCCCGAGGAAAGATCCGTCTCCCGAACGTGCTAATTTGCTGTCTATCAATAGGATTATTGAATAGAACGAAATACTGGCAGTTCAGCGTGATATCTCGAGATGTCTTGCCTTGAGGGAAGAGATTCTGAGTCAGATAAATTACCGACAAATTTCTGTGATGCGACCCTTTGGTGAATAGGTCGGCAACTTTTTCTTCGCGCTTTACCTCACCCATCAAATCGTCCAGCACAATAACGTTGGTTTGGCCGGGGTCGAAGTAATACTCTTCGCCTATGTCATGGGGTATACCGGGGAGGAAATTTACATTTTTCAGACTCGTAGATTCATAGGCTGACTGCCATTGACTGTAACACCATACGATGCGTGTTGGAGAGGGATGGATATTAGCAGATTCCAAAAATTTCATCACCCATGATGTCTTTCCACAACCAGTCGGGCCGCTGACGATCATAGTAAATGGATGTTGTGATGCTCTTGAAAGAGCCATAGATGAAGTCTCGAGATTACGTTTATACGGATGTTCTGCTGTTATCGGTTGAGTCTCCTGTTGGTGTATAAGTTGATGTCTCATCAGGTTATCTGGCCGCGAGAATGTTTTCTGACACACCGTACACTTGTTTGTCATGTTGACGCTTCTCTGCCAAAACGTTTCCCTATACTTATACTATACGGCTCCTCCTCCTCCTCCTCCTCTTCCTCTTCCTCTTCCTCCTCATCCTCCTCCTCCTCCTCCTCCTCCTCCTCCTCTTTCCGCGCTCCCTTCACTGGCGCATGCACGCTTACTTTGTGACGCTGTCTACGGAGTTCTGCTTTAGCCTGCTCTACAACTCGCTGTGCCGGTGAAATTAGTTCAACTGTCATTTCTCTTGTTCGTAATTTGTTAGTCGAGTTCACCGTACTGTTGCCTTGTGCAATATTAAGAGAGCTTGGAGGTGGATGCACTCTCTGTCCCCCAATCACACAAATTTCCTCCTTTAGGTGAGCCCTACTCTGGTCTCGATAAAATTTTATCCACATATCTACATAGTCAAGATTGTCTTCTGCCGACATGATGCGTTCAACGGTTTCTAAATGAATGCAAAAATTTCTCTCAGAGTTATGATATAGGTATAACAACATAGAATGTCGTGAAGAGGTGTTTGCCGAGGTATGGCGGACACACAGTTTATACAACGGTTTAGTCTTTGTTCTAATGTTCACATTGCTCGAGTTTTCACCAGTGAAGTAATCCAGCCCCCATAGGATTGCACGTGTCACAATGCAACTGTTCCATTTGGTTGAGGTGTAAAATGTCGCACATAGAGACGTCGTCTGCTTCATCGTATGAATATCCACCATTATCATTCACCAAATTCTCGCTCGGTAGATCACTCGCGGCAGATCCTACTGGTTTAGGTGGGAGAATTGGTCGTGTGATAGACTTGTTGAATTCGTTGCTGACGAGACACTGTTCTATTTCAATCACGTTGGTCTCAATGATAGGAATGAGTTTTTTCAACATATCCCAGCCTTGCATGTTCAGCGTGTGTCCGTTCCGACCTGGTTTCAACTCGCTGGGTGGTGATTTTAGGAACCACTCTCTTATGTGGACGCACCATTCCCCATCGTTTACTGCAGTGCTAATATATATATATTATCTTGGTAGCTTGAATGGAGTTTCAACCGTCTCATTAGCCTGAATCATTCTATCCACTCTAGGCAGGAATTGTTTGAATGAAAACCACCCATCTCTCGTCAGTCGTATGGCAACACCATAAGGTTTTATAATCTGCCCATTATGTCGTATACGTTGAAATGTTACTCGAGGAGAATTTCCTTCACCCCTCACCTGAACGTATAGATTACTCATTAGTCGATACATATTGGTTTTTACAGGTGCGACAGTCGTAGAAACAGCGCATGAGAAGCCTTTATATACGCATTGGTCATTTTATCAGTTGACCATGTGACGGTCGACCTAATTTTCGCGTGGACGTATTCCGTGTCCGGTTAAGTAAGTAAACGGAGCGTTTTCCGACGCCGAATAGAGGCGAAACTTACGGGGATACGATAAATTCGTATAGGAGCTTTACGGTAGACCCCTATACGAGGAATACAACGCCGCAAACAGCGTGCGCGTATGTCGCTTATTTCGCGAGAAATCGCCGAATCAGTACGGTTGTCAGTACGCCGGCTTCGTTTTCACCGCCCTTTTAATGTTGCGTTTAATTATGGTATGTGTTTAATATATTTCACACATGTTAAACTCTGCTCGACTAAGGTTAAGGATTATCATCTAGCTGCTAGTGATAAATTCTTATCCAAGAACGGCTTTACATAAAGTTGCCGCTTGCATTTGTTAATCTAGCTAGTGGTCAATTATTAACCAAGAACGGGTCTATATAAAGTTGCCGCTTGCATTTGTTGACTCCATCAGCGTCATGTCGAAATTTTGGACATCCAGAAAGAAGATCGATTCAACTTTCCTAGTATCACTAATGTTGCGATACTTAATTAGAGAAAATCAGTTAATTTGCTAGATGAAATGAATGAATGTTACATGAAATGAAAGGAATGGATTCAGGTTAGAAAGTATTGAGAGAAGACGAAAGGCAGACCCCATCAAACTATTTTCAGACATGATGGATGAAGTGAGACAAAATGCATTGAAGCAACAGAAACCTGTGCCCACCCAACGTGTATAATCCAAAGACCGAATTCGTATAACATCCACATCAAAGCTAATGTGGATGGTGGATATTGAAAATGTGTGCCTCAGTACCTGTCTCATTCGAAAATGGATACTTGTCAGTTTTTTGGTTCCATTCTTGAAGCTATAGATGTACATTATGGGAACGTTCTATTACACTGTGATGCTGAATTGATATTGACAAACAAAAACAAAGAGTCCAATGCCTTCCTTTTGTACAAAAGGCAATTGAAAAAAATTACGAAAAGGAAGGTCCAATATATATGAATTCGTCAATACCATAGTTATATCACTAGCAAGTGTCAGATCCGATATCAAGATTGAATAATCAGCCGCAGTCCATAAAGAAATTCCGCTTAAATAATCGCAAGACCTATTTCGTATGACAGTTAACCTCAATTTCAATGTGTATGAAATAAATACAAGAAAAACAATTTTCAATGGTGTCAGCAAGACACAATGCTGTTCTTTTCATAAACTCCTAATCACTGATCATTATTCTTTATCACGCTTTAAATGCGATGTTCATTTGAACACTATGTGAAAACACATGATATCCAAACAACCCCCAATCTTAATACATTAATATCCTATCAATGCTCCCCAATCGTACATATCGCTATATAGAATCTTAAGTATTTCAATTGAATTGGTGTTCTGTTCGGAGCGCCCTTACCATGAATATTTAATAGCATTATGACATCATGGTCGCATCTGGACTAATCCACTTGCAGTCTGGGAGGGGAGATAGGGTCACCGTGTCCGTTTACCCTAATGTTTACACCAAAGACCAGTCCATACATCTACCACGTATTATGGTGCCACAATGTCGGGACCGCGGAAACATGAAAAGACACCTCGCCAGCGCAGCGTCTAAGTCGACTGAGCCAACCAAAAATTCTCTATCATTAATGTTCCTTTCAAAGCACTATGATGTGTTCTCAGGATTGGTTGTCACTCGAGTTACTGTAAGCCTGTTCTATCCTTCAACACGCTTAAAAATAAAGTGTTGAAACTCACTCGTAAAGCGTTGAAATAACCCTTTAAGTATGTCCACAGGGACAACACTTAAAGAGCAGTCCCTGTGGACACACTTAAAGGGTTATTTCAACACCTGACGAGTAAGTTTCAACACTTTAGTTTTAAGCGTACAGCGACATATCCAAATGGGGGAGCAGATAGGATATAATTTTAATTAGATTGAACAGTCTCAGACGTTATAGCCTCTTCTGCTCATTTTGGCAAATATCCGGTCAGTCTCGGCAAACTGAGATGTCTATGTGATCAGGTGGAGCGATATGCAAGAGGTGGGACAAATAGACGTCGGGCGACTAAAAACCAACCATATGGCTCAACCACAAGCTTTTCTTGGCACCTCACATTCAGACCTCAGACCCGAAAATACGGTGGACTTAGCCTTAGTGTCTCAGCCTCGCTGTTATTCCAGCTGTTCATGTGAAGAATATGAAGTATCCACACGGCCCCTAGCACCGGCTCAAGCGGAATTAGATACACTAGCTCGGGCGCTGTGATGAAGATCAGCTCAAACAAATAACTCGTTTGATGTTAATGAATGAGCATCGTGGACGTCTGATGGCGTAAATGTCTCAACATGGGGTAAACATGGTAAATGCAAGAATACCCTGAAAAACTAACCTGTAATGCCCGACATCGTACGGCTTAAATTTCCCACCAAAACAGTAAACCTACACATATTTGTCGAATGACATGTACAGGGGGCGGGTCTCGGAGACCTAGATACCTAATATGCAGGTAATACATTGGAGCGATATGCAGAAAGGTGGGGAAAGTTGACGACGTCTGGCAACTAAAGGGCCACCATATGACTCGGCTTCCCTCGGCACCCCACATTCATACCCAAGAATGCAGTGGATTTTCGAACGTAGACTAAGTATCTCGGCCGCGCTTTCATTGCAGCTGTTCATGTGGAGACTGTGAAGTATCCTCACGGCCCCTATACCTTCTTAGTTTACCGAGATATCAGACCTTCCCAACACGGTCGCCATTTCGATTCTACCCATACTTCATTGCAAACAAGATTGAGCAAACAGACAATCTCCAGCAATAAAATCGTTTCTTATTCATTACAATTAATGTTTCCTCACAACCCCTTGCTGAGATTGTATCAAAGTTACGTATACCCATGCAAAATTCATTATATACCAAGTTTTCACAATGTAACTTTGAGTGAACAAGAGACATGAGGAATTCCAACTAACCCCGATTTTTGTGGGGCACTCTCAATCAGATTTTGTTTTTCTGTCTTATTTCAGGCCAGATTATTAGTTTGTCATCCAGAAAATCATATTAATTTACTTCTGTACGACACTTGGTTCGAACGAAACCTTTCGAAACACCATCCAGATATGAGCGTAACAATTTATAGAAATAAAGAAAGAAAAAACAGAACAAGGCGCGATAATCAGACACAAATAAAGTAAGGAAAAATACAATTCATGACGCCATAGCGACGAAACTAAAGCAGTTACCGGAAGTCTGATTACTCTGTCTTTCAGGTCATTATCCAAAAGCAATGTGTGGAGCATTTCAGTATGATAAACCGCGAACCAAAGAAAATATGGGACGGTAATCACCCCTACCCCCATTCGGATTTAATGGTGTCATTACTGGAGAACATCTATATGAATCCATGCTGAGGTCAAACGGAACTCAGTAGAAAGACGCATCTGGTCTAGCATTAAACGGGAGACATATATCTTTCAAAATTATATGTCAAATATCATCAAGAATGGATTACTGCGAAAGAAACAGAGAAAATCGGAGAAAATATTCCCCAAAATTCATGAGACAAAGGCTTCTCGAGCTTATGACGTCACTATGACGTGGCTAAATTAGCAAGAGAAATTCGGATTATTTTATCTGAAAGGTCATTATTCGGAGGTAAATTTATCTAAGTCTCAGATCGCAAAGCGCAGGGGTAATAAAAATATGATGGCTGAATTACCCCTACCCCCATTCCGGTTTTATATTTTTCGAAACCAGTCAGCATCAAACAATTGCTTGTAGCAACCTTAGTCACCACCGTAGATATCTACATCAGGTATTTAATTGACCGGGAGATGTTGATCTTCCAGAGAAAGAGGTCAAACAAAATCTACACGGGGGGTGCTACAGAATGACATGTTCTCGCGAGTGGCTACCGGACTAATAGCCGTGTCTAAAAATGACCGCCCGAATCAGGGGAGCTAATCCCGTCAAATTTCACCTGGATATGTGGAATACAATTCTGTGAGATCAAGCATTTCATTCCCTTCCCTTAACAATTAACAGTCACAGACTTATTTATCATCGCTGCCTCCAATAGCTGAAGTTGACCTTTACTACGTTGCTATGACGTATACGGGAAAACCCACGTACGCACCGTTGAGTTTGAATCCGGCCGAACAACTCCTTCAGTGTTGCACATGAGCGAACTACTTTTCATATGCTCTGTCCAGATAAACAGAGCTGTTTCTGGAAAACATTCTGTAATGAACTTTCGGCCTGTCTTGGTGGTGAACACATACGGCATGTTACTGGAGAGGAATATATCACGATTGCCGAACATTTGGATATGAGATTATATCTCTTACAATTAAGTATACATCTCTGAAATGAGTGAGTGAGTGAGTGAGTGAATAGAATTTAACGTCGCTTTCACCAATATTTCAGCTATATCACGACGAACCAACTGAGCACCACCCAGCCCAGTTGTGTTCCTGCTACTTCAAAGAAGAAATCTTTGAATCAGCATGGAACCAGACACCCTCCATCCACCCTATAAAACACTGAGGACAGCACACAAAACACAGACAGGATGCCTACGTGGCGCAATAAAGACAAGTGATATTACAGTACTAGACATCACAATATCGAGTTCCTGTTGTTTCTCAGCAAAATGCATTGAAGCAACAGGAACCTGAACCTGAAATGAACAGATACGTAAGGATTATTTCATCTAGATATTTTGATGAGATAACAATAGGTCATTGAAGTTACACCGCGTCTGACAAATCCGTTTTGGAGTCCAGGAAAATAAGTTCTACAAAATATGATATAGGCCAATCCAATCTGTCGCTTTAACTACAACACATATTTAATAAATATATATATACATTTTTTTTCCAAAACAATTCTACGTACTTGCATATCAATCGGCTTATGAGAGAGTAAGCACGTAAATTCCGTAATCCGTGATGGGATATTCTTGTACGGTTTATTATTGAATAACAATTTTAATATAATTACCTACAAGTCATTCTCATGACATCAGATTGTCGACACCCCCCTGTCAGATATACTCTGATCACACTGAGGTTAAAATGCGACGAGAAGAATACAACACATATAAGGTGCCCACATACTCACAGTCAAATGGCCTCACGGTATAGTCTTCTGGTTAACCTACTCTAAAGCACATACCAAGAATCTAACAATTCGTGACATGTGCTGTATCTCAGGTACGCTTTTATTGTACCTGTTCATATGGCAACTTGGATGACATGACCACACGGCCCCTAGCAACGACATAAGCGGTATTAGATACAAATCTAGAGAGCTGTGATGGAAAAGCTCTGACAACTCGTATATTGGTAATTGGTGAGCTGTGTCGCTGTGACAACTCGTACACTGGGTATTGGTGAGCTGTATCGTCGACGGATGAAAATGACGGCATTTAACACAAAAGACTAATCTGTAAGGCCCGCTGTCGACCAAGCATCAACTTCTCACAAATGCCAAAATATATCTGGCTCTCTGCCACAGTTAAACAAGACGTTGCACCCACTCTAAAATGACGAGAGAAAAAAAAAACAGTCCTCGGACATTGATAATTGAGCGTCCCATCTGTTTTTGACCATATATTTCCGTATGCATTTTTTTATATGAACTTGGACGCCTTGCACCAAAATACTATTTCACTATAATGTCATGGCATATATGAGAACATTTATTATTCGTTAAAGGTGTTCCATTTCAAACATATTAATCAATCCTTACTAAAATGTTTGCGAAAAAGCCAAAACAAGACTATGCAAAGGTATATGGTCAGAGTAACTACTTCTATGGCTATTAAGTATCATGTGATATTTCGTGTTCCTGTCATGTCTGTAGACTGCTTATCTTTGAAGAGCTATATTGACAGCAGGAGCACTTGTTTGGCTTTTAACCAGTATATGTCCTCTCATGTTCCTTTAGATGTACTTTCTGAGAACAGATATAAGGACAGCAGGAGCACTTATTTGGCTTTTAACCAGTATATGTCCTCTCATGTTCCTTCAGATGTAAATTCTGAGAACAGTTGTATGGACAGCAGGAGCACTTGTTTGGCTTTTAACCAGTATATGTCCTCTCATGTTCCTTCAGATGTAAATTCTGAGAACAGTTGTATGGACAGCAGGAGCACTTGTTTGGCTTTTAACCAGTATATGTCCTCTCATGTTCCTTCAGATGTAAATTCTGAGAACAGTTGTATGGACAGCAGGAGCATTTGTTTGGCTTTTAACCAGTATATGTCCTTTCATGTTCCTTTAGATGCACTTGATGAGAACAGATGTAAGGACAGAGAACATTGATATGGCTTTTCACCAGTGTGTATTCTTTCACGTTTCCTTAGCTCTCCTTTCTTTGAACAGCTATTATCAACATAGGGAGCACTTGTATGGCTTTTCACCAGTATATGTCCCTTCTTGTACCATCAGGTTCCATTTGTGTGGCTTTTCACCAGTATGTGCCCTTTCTGTGAACAGCCATGTGGACACAGTGAACACTTCTATGGCTTCTCACCAGTATGTATCCGTTCACATGCCTTTAGATTCCCTTTGTGTGCACAGCTATATGGACAGAGTGAACATTTGTATGGCTTTTCACCAGTATGCGTCCTTTCATGTTCCTCTAGGTGCCCTTTCTGTGAACAGCCATATAGACAGAGTGAACACTTCTATGTCTTTCCACCAGTGTGTGTCCTTTCATGTTTTCTTAGCTCTTCTTTCTTTGAACAGCAATATGGACAGAGGGAGCACTTGTATGGCTTTTCACCTGTATGTGTCCGTTCATGTGCCTTTAGATTCCCTTTGTGTGAACAGCTATATGGACAGCGTGAACAGTTGAATGGCTTTTCACCAGTATGCGTTCTTTCATGATCGTTTAGGCTCCCTTTCTGTGAACAGCTATATGGACAAAGTGAACATTTAAATGGCTTTTCACCAGTATGTGTCCTTTCATGTTGCTTTAGTCTCGCTTTCGTTGTACAGCTATGGGAACAGAGTGGGCACTTAAACGGTTTTACGCCAGTATGTGTTCTTTCATGTTCTCTAAGGTGTCTTTTCCGTGAACAGCTGTATGGACAGAGTGAACATTTATATGGCTTTTCACCAGTATGTGTCCGTTCATGTTCCTTAAGGATCCCTCTCTGTGAACAGTTGTATGGACAGAGTGAACATTTATATGGCTTTTCACCAGTATGTGTCCGTTCATGTTCCTTAAGGTTCCCTCTCTGTGAACAGCTAAATAGACAAAGTGAACATTTATGTGGCTTTTCACCAGTATGTGTCCTTTCATGAACCTTTCGGCACATTTTCCTTGTAGAGCTAAATGAACAGAGTTGGCATTTAAACGGTTTTTCGCCAGTATGCGTTCTTTCATGTTCTCTAAGGTGTCTTTTCTGTGAACAGCTGTATGGACAGAGTGAACATTTATGTGGCTTTTCATCAGTATGTATCGTTTCATGTTCCTTTAGGTACCTTTTACTTGAACTGCTATATGGACAGAGGCAGCACATGTATGGCTTTTCGCCAATATGTGTCCTTTCATGTTCTTTTACGCGCCCTTTCTGTGAACAGCTATATGGACAGAATGAACAATTATATGGTTTTTCGCCAGTATGTGTTCTTTCATGTTCTCTAAGGTGTGTTTTCCGTGAACAGCTATATGGACAGAATGAACATTTATATGGTTTTTCGCCAGTATGTGTTCTTTCATGTTCCTTTAGCCTCCCTTTCTTTGAACAGCTATATGGATAGAATGAACATTTATATGGCTTTTCTTCAGTACATTCGTTGGGCAGTTTTATATTTTCTCCCGTCTTGAAGTTTACCCTGTACATGGTCACAGGGAATGGCCCGTCAGGGAACAAATCATCCACACGTGTTTGCTCGTCACCAGAACACTTCTTGACAAAGGGCTGAATTGAAGAAAAAAAACATTAGCCTTATTTTTATAACAACATATTTTAACTTTAATACGCTCAGTTATTATTATTGTTCAAAAATCTGCCTGCATAATTAATTACAGTTTGTGAATTTAATATAAACTTGTAGCATACTCCACCCAGGGCCATTAGAACTATATCTAAAAGCTGTTAGATCATATTAAAACCTCCATATCTTGCACGTGGCTAATTTAAGATTCGGGTCAAACAACCAGCTTCATTGTTGAAAGACCTAGCTGTCGGCAGATCAAGGTCACACGTCTGGCCCGTTTCACTTTGCAGCGAGATGGCAACAAGTATACGGTATATGTAAAACTTATCTTCTCATAATTTTAACTTGTTTCCTCAGATCGATATTTTATTCTCTAGAAACTATAATATTTGATTAACATTAATAGAATTTAGATATATCGATCAATTCAAGAAGATATTTCTGTGTTCATATAATATCACAAGATCAACCTGTCCTCCCCACCCAGCTTGACGTTTCAAACATACATCTCTTAAGTCGTGGAGAAAATCTGTGACTGGTCCGTACACAGAACATGGAAATGAGGGCGCTGATGTCAGATACGCATGAGAGAACAGTATTATGTAGATCTGGTTTCAATCCTATTGAGAAATGTGTTTCTTGGCTTACCGGTACTTGTTCACGTGGATAATACTCAACACCACCTTGTTGTTCTCCATTCTCATACTGGGCTGTGTGTTCTGTCTTCACTGTTACGTCTCCATCTTTCAAAGATACATTTGCAGAAGGCCGGTACGTTATCTCATCATCCTGAACCAGTGATCCTGCCTCTTTTTCAAGATGTTCCAGTTTTACTGGTAAGTCTTCCATTGTCCTCTCAAGAAAACGATTTAGTCTCACTGAAACAAAATCAAACAATAATCATTTTTGCACAACGTGGTCATTTTTCTTCATTGCTTGAAGGAGAAATATCCGGTAATGGGTCATCAGTATAAACGTCACAAAAACGAGCAATTATTTCACCTATCAAAAAATGTCATCAAAAAGTTTGGAGTCGACAAATTTTGTGAGTAAAACTAAAGTTCTATGGGGGAAGAATGTTTGACCATCGTGACATTTTGATAGAAGAGCAATGAAAGCTCGTTTGAAAAACGGGCGAAGAGCATTTCCCCATATAATTTTGCAACACATAATTCGGTACTCACACGGCTTTAGATCTCACCAATTTGGGCACACGCCCTCTTAAGGGTGGCAATTGTTTTTAGGATGGGACAGAGGGTGGGGCACATGCCCCTGGAGGATAAGCAATCAGGAATCATCCCTGGTAGAAGTGCGTCTGAAAAGGGATTTCTTTACCAGCGAGATAACACCAAATTTATTTTGCGTTTCATGGGCCCACCGACATTAAAAAATCGAATAAAAATAAAATTTCAAATTATATATTTATATATTTTCTACGAAAGTTTGAACATAAAGATTTTAACCACCTTGTCATTCCTGATTGTATGAAATAGACTGTTGTATTCTATCTGAAACAATGCCAGTAAATGAAAATGCCCAAAAAAAATAAAATAAATACCTTTCACTATAATTTTTCACTGCAAATCAGCGAATTGTTCTTGTAAAATTCTGCTAATATTACTTCGGCAATAACAACATTCAATGAAAATCGGGAACCTTCACTGGCTGCGTGATCTATCACTCTGTCATGGTACTCATATTTCGACAGTGATGCAGTATGTCAGACCTAGGAAATGGAGGATGTTTCAACAGCTCAGCAAATACAGCATGGTTTAAGTTACTGTTGAAGCATGAGGCTGTTGGAACACATGCAAAATTCGCTAGGTTGTTCAGGAAGACAACCACAGCCACAACAAAATGATGACAATGTTAGATTCGAAGTGTATGTTGGCAGTTAACATGTGACTTAACATACAGTTTTTGACCTTGAGAAAATAGGTCAACGTCAGTGATATTCGTAGACTTCAGATCCATCATCATTTGCATATGTGGTATCAATTTAGAATGCCTAGCTATATTTCATGTTATATCATAATATACAGTATATAACCTTGAGAAAATAGGTTCAGTCAAGTAACTGAGATAGGCTTCTAGTCCGTCACGAATTGCAATTTGGAGAGCCTATCTTCACTCCTTTAAAAATTATTGCTAACGCTAAATTTGACCTTGATAAAACAGGTGAAGGTCAGTCAGTTTCATTACGCTTCTGATCCATTACCAACTGCATACGTGGTATGACAAGAAAGATGAGCAGACGGAGAGAGAGACAGATGACACGGAAAATTCAGTTCATTTTGGGGCATCATTTACATATCATCTTCAAAGTCTAAATATTCTGTCAAAATGCACCAGAACACACCATTTTACTTCAACTATAGAGAAGAAAAGCAACTTTGAGTAGGCATGACAATTTCATTCTGTATATTTCACTATTAGTTATAGCATCTTCAGCAGCGAACAAAGTTACAAACAGCTCCGTATGCACAGTATATATACAAGGCATAATGTGATCTTAGCCAATACGCATTTATGAATAGGTAAGCCAGTGAGTTATGTCAGTCAGGTGGGACGGATATTAAAATGCCATCATTTCCAGAAATTGTTAAATGTTAAGCGATAACCTGACAGTGATCTACAAATGGTGTGATTCAGGTAATACAATACACACCCTAATTGATGAAAACAATACATAATCTGTTTATTTGGCAAGAACTAAGTTGCAATAGTGAAGAAAAATCTTCAGCATCTTTCCACCTTCAAAGGAGACGAAATTGTTAGGTGAGGTTTTTGCCCACAGCCAGCTGACTCCTAGGAATGTATATTTCTTCTCTCCCTCTGTCAATCACAATGCAATGTACAACTTGTCGTCAGCAGCATCTGTCAATCAACGAACTCAATGTTACAGTGAACCATGATAGCTTCACGTATGTTCGGCACCAAGGGCGTTATTATTTCACCACGTTGTGGTCGATTTCACATGCACATATTGGAGAATATATTCATAATTCTGGCGAATATATTGCTGTTGTAACAGGTAGCGAGTGATCGTTCGATTTCAACGTTAAAGTCCACACGGTATCGTGTCATCGGTGAACAATATCTATTTTACTTTTAATTGGTTCATAATGATAGCCTAAAATCTTATTTCAGATATACTCAATGCAATTTCTTTTTACAAAAATGAGAAACATTTAAATAACTTGTCGGCGTCACACATGTTGCCCTACTGGGATTCGAACTCAGTAAAAGAAAATTTCAAGGCGCTTGTGATCCATCGTGCGTATCCACTACGCCACGACATATGAACATCTGTAACAGGGTATTTTGTCACTTTACTCTACTTAAGAAAACTTCAAACGCTATGCATCATAACTTTTCATTTTTTAGTTTGAATGACAAAAAGATCTTCCAGCAGTTACAATGTAATGTTACCACACAATACCACGTTAAATGGCGTTTGGTCCAAGGTGTCCTTCGCGTCTAAATGCGTGTCTGAAGAACTCGATTTAGACTCTGTTTTCACGAAATAGCACAAGCTGTGGATTTCAGTTTTTCATGTGATAAATATAATCATAACGCAATCGCACTGACACTTTCACATACTGTGTACTTATATTCTCTCTTGTCGTTACATGAAAACATAAGAATTTTCAGGACATTTTATTTTTTCGATTTCAACCGCCAAAATCCCGCCTTATCGTACCATCTCCTTTGCGAGATGAGAAGCCGGAACACGAAAGCGATGTTGTGCTTTCCATCCGTCTTCTTTCAAGTTTGCAAGAGCGAAAGGTGTTACACGGACGGAAAAATCAAATTCTGTCGCTAAAACATCACACGCCAATCACCGAAACGATTCTGCCTGAATCAGGGTAAAAACTCTCGGTGATATTTAGCCAAGTTGACATGGCTTCGTTCGTTCCTTTACTACCCCATGATGCATCTCAATGAACTTACACGTACACTCGGGATCACACGGTTCCGTGGGTCATTCGGCTCCATCCGGCAATAAAACAACCCCTCCCAGCGCTCTGTCCATTTGGTTTATCGAGTTCGTCAAAGAGTTTGATTGCCGTGAAGAGCTCATCCGTCTGCAATCAGTCTTCAAACATCAACGGTCGGTTGAATTCTCCGCCATTACATTCGTATGTGTCATGTGATCAGCAACGTCTCGTGCGCACGTGACCGGCCGTACGAAGATAATGGCTGGGAGGGGTTGTTTTATTGCCGGATAGAACCGAACGACCCACGGAGCCATGTGATCCCGGGGTGTACATGTAAGTTCATTGAGAGGCATCATCAAAAGTAGGTCAGCTCAGGACTTGCTGGTAACAGTTCCCTAATGCACCTTCATGCCAAAAATCAAGGTTCTAATGTCAACGGTTCTTCTTATTTTGCCGACAAAAGGATTCGGATGGACTGACTCACTCATTACCGGACAATTTGCAAATGAGAGCCTACTTCGTAGGAATAATCACTGGAAATACAGCGAAAACTGTGCACAGAACGGGTAGATGATTGGATACGCACTGCAATGCAAAATAGCACAAATATACATGAGTGAATAATTCCTCTCGCACTTTCCCTTTCAACATCAAAGGAAGAGAGCAGCAGAGTTTAGTCCTCTGCGATCAAAGCACAACAAATATGGTCACCAAAGAAGAAATGACCCAGTCAGGCAATCACGGGTGAAAATGCACTCGATTTTGTACCAAAAAAAAATAGATATGAACACGTGAGATTCAAGTTTGTATCCAAACGCGGATACTGTTTCGAACAGTGATAGCCTTGTGTGATCAATTAGCGACCAATTTCACTGTATTTTAACGTCTTCATTAAAAACTAAATCATCCCTGGACCAAAGACTTGGAATAAAGAAGAACCTGTTAGAGTTATTTCTGTATCATTTTGCCATTGTTTTTAATCGAACTTCTCAAGTTTGCATGTCCATGAAGTACTATAACACAGGGGCTACTCCGGATTTTTACCGATCTGTGTAACCAATTAGCGTGGGTGTTTGAATTTCATTATTTTGACAAGTTTTATTTCATTACTAGAGATAATTTTGTTGTATGAATAAAGTTGGTCTCTTATGAATATCCTTGCACCAATAAAACGTTATATAGTCTAGTGGCTTAACGCCATTTTTCAACGAAATCGTGACATGCTGGATTAAAGCACCAAACTTGGCAGAGTCAATGTACATGACATGTACAAACATTCCGCATGGCGGTGCCCGACCTGAGTGACCTAGTTTTCGAAAAATCCAAGATGGCGGCCAGTACGCCTATCAAACATATAAATACCCGTATTTCTTGTTGTGGTTGGGTTAGTGTGTTCATTAAAATGACCAAATATGCCTTTGTGAAGCACAGAAATTGATATATTGGTACCTCGAAGCCTTTGCAACCATACCCCTCCACGTAGTGAACTTTTCTCTGCTGCTCCAAAACGATGAATCCTAGCTAGGAGGCTGAAACTTCGTGACTTTTAGCTTATCGTATTGGGGTCATTTTAAGGCCATTTGCATATCATCCAGAGCAGAGGATCATGGGTAAATCCAAAATGGCGGACATGTATCCCAGAAAGTCGTGTTTTCAGTCGTTTCTGCCCACTTCTTTGCACTTTTTCTGGCGAAAAATGACTAGAAAGTAATTTTAGGTAAAACTATTTATTGTCTATTATACGTAGTGGTTTTTAAAAAGAAAAATCGAAAAAGAAAAATTTGATAAATCGACTCAAAAATAGGCCAAAAAATAGCTTCAGTGAATATGACGTCACGGTCATGTCATCATGACGGCCATCCTGCATTTTTTTAAAAGATACCGTGTGGTAAGTTTCAGTTCTCTACTGAAGTATTCTTTGTTGTGAGAGGCGAGGAGATTTCAAGTGTCCTGTGGAGAAACCTGACGAGGGAGCTTTGAAATACTACGATGATTTAGTAAGGAATGACAAGGGCTTTCAGGAACTTGATGCAGTGCTCGTCGACTTGGAATTAAGTGGATGTGAAAGAAGATCGAAAAATCACCAAAAAAACAAACCGATTCGGGTCGGCGAGAGAAGATTGACCAGCTCAAGATACCGAACTGCATGTTATCTCTGACTATCGAAGGAGATTTAGTTACTATTGAAGCAACATGTGGTAATAGATGTTTGAGGGCTTTCAGGTCACAAACCACTAAATAATCGCCTTACTTATTATGTAGTAAATTCATTGCGCACATCTTGCGAAAACGATACTCCCTAACATGCGCCACCATGAATGACCTACCACATGATGTAACTTAGCTTTTCTGCTAAAACATATGAAAAAATCAGCATACATTTCCCACGGTCGTTTTGAACCAGAGCCGACGGAAAAGATGGCATGCCACCTGACATATGAGCTTCGGATTTGGGGAGGGGGGGGCAGATTTAATCCGTAATATCACCTTGCACCCCAACACCATTTAGGGGTTTGTAACCTACAGAAGTGAGGAGAGAAAGCGCCAAATCGTGTCGTCGGTTGAAAGTGAATACTTGGTAGAATCCCGGATGTTTGCGACTAGTTTCCTACATTAAAGGCGATGTTGAAGAGGTAACCCACGTATATTACGGTCCTTAATCAGACTACTCCTCACTCCATCAGAAAGTGTGCTAGGAGCGTATTCTTTAGCCTGGATTTGTTGATGGTCTTCGACATTCCCAGAATGCTCGTCGCTCTTCAAATACTACACGTAACTCAGCAAACCTGAATATGTAGGTTCTCTTTTCAACATTTCTTTCAATGTAGAAAAATGGCTCTGGAGACACCTTGGATTCTACAATGTCTTAACTTTTACCTGCCCACGACTTGTCTTCAAAATTCTAAAGCAATTATTGTAAGCCATCAAACATCTATTATGTTATTTAGCTCCGATAAACATCTGCCGCTAAATCTCCTTCGGCAATCTGTGATAAGAGATCGGTATCTTCATTTGCAGCTGGGTAACCATCCTCCATAGACTTGTCTAGAGTCACCGTTGGGAATATATGCAGCATTCATTGAGCGTACATACAGAAGATTGCTCGAAGATACAGAAGAGGCTCCGAGTGATTGATGTTTAGACCTCTGTTTTCCCGAACCAGCGTTATTTATTCGCTTGTTCTTTCAAGTTTTTTTTGCTGGGAAAACTTAGATGACATGCTTTGTCCCACTTAGCATGGTTCAGCAACAATTGCGCAGCACTTTCACATCCTCTTTCATAGTTCACATAGTTTACAAATCTTACGATATGAGGTTTGACTTTAAAATAGTATCTTTTTACACTATTTTTTGCAAAGGGTTAGAATTACCAATATATTGATTTCTGAACAACACAAAGGTATATTTAGTCATTTCAATGAACATCCTAGACTAACACTGAACAGAAAGACGGATATTTACATGTTTGACGGATATACTGGACGCCATCTTGGATTTTTCGAAAACTAGGTCACTGATGTCGTTCACCGTCATGCCGAATGTTTGTATATAACATGTTCATTTACTATGCCAAGATGGGTCAGCTTCAATCCAGCATTTCACGATTTCATTCAAAAATGGCGCTCAGCCGCAATACTAATGCCGTTCTTGTATTAGTAAATTGATGGCCTGAAGACCTTGTAAATAAGCATGCGGCCATGACTCGGTATTCATAGCCCTGTCAGAAGTACTTGGGAAACCAAGTTATTCGCGTGTGTCTAAATTATGTCACAGCTCAAGTTCTGTATTGTATATATAACGATAAACTAATTGGACATGAATAATTTCCATAACTCGCCAAGTTTCGTCAACTGATTGGCGGCCATCTTGATTTATGATTAAATCTGTCATTGTAACCTATTTGAAATATTCGTTTATGATCTCCGTGCCTCACAAAACATATATATGGCCACTTCAAATAAGATGTTAGCCAACATACGAGCAAGGATATGACCATTTGAATATTTAGCGGCCATATTGGCGGCCATCTTGGATTTCGAGAGAACAAGGTCACCCAGGTCGGGCACCTACCCGGGATATGCTTTTGCATCCTATGTACAGTAACTGTGCAAAGTTTCATGCTTTAATCCGGCGTGTCACGATTATTCACCTAAGCGACTGGACTAATATGCTAAATAGTAAGTCCCGTTGTTTCCTGAATGATTCACCCACCAAGGAAAACCCCACCGCCATAGTGTGTAGAGGAGCAGTCATTATCTATGGCTAACGTTTGGTTTCCTATGCAACTTTTGCCAGTGAACCATATTGTGAAGGAAAGCAATAAGTGCCCCCTTGTCGTGGCACGCTGTTCAGGGCGGTCAGAAATTGCTCGACAGAAAATGTTCACGGTAAGGAGTTTCGCCAATTCTGACAAATAGTCAGAACATCAACTCACCAGAAAATACTATGCTTAACAAATATTTGAATTGCTTCATAGAAATCCAAGCGCTTGAAACGGTCGATAGCTCTTTTCAATGTGAAAATGCGGATGTCGTCTGCTTCATCACCAAAAAAGAAACTAGATAGCACAGAATAAAGACAATAGTGCTTTGTAATCCCGTATAAGATTTCATTTTATTCTGTTGGATAGTTTTTTTTTGTGCAGGAAGGAAATAAGCGCCTGACCAACGCTATTACGACCATCACGCTAATTGGTCACACTATATCCCATTTCTCACCAATTTCCAGCTGATTGTTACTGGTTGAGGATAGTTTCTCATTTGACCTATTATATATGTAGTCCTATAGCTTAGTTGACCTTTAGGCTGGTAAAAAATTGAACCACATCTTCTGCTAATACTGCTGTATCCAGTTCAATTTCCTGGAGGCTTTTTTATTGAAACTAGATGTGTTTCTGTCTACCGTTGTACCGGCCACCAGTTCAAATTCTTCGTTATGTCGTTTTTACTGGCTGTTCATGCAATTTAAAGTCATGACTAACATAAATGCTTCAAAACAGGAAACAGCAATTTCTTTTGACGAAATTCACAGAAAACAATATTGAATATTGAAAATTCAAATAGTCCAGCATATCCATCAGAATTCCTTAATGTTTTAGCACAGTCACTTGTCCCAACCACCTCGCTGGGGATCTAATAACACCCCAGCCACCAGTCAGATTTTTGGACCGGATTCGGGGCCTTCGCGCACATCGCCGGAGGTGACATCATATATAGTAAAATAGATGTTTGCCGAACATTTCGATTATTTTTCAAGCCTGCATAATACCTCTGTTGACCTATCGTTAAAAAGATTTATCTAGAGATAATTTTCGTTGTTTATCTGGACAGAGCATATGAAATGTAGTTCGCTCATGTGCAACACTGAAGGAGTTGTTCGGCCGGATTCAAACCGAACCGTGTGTTCGTTGGTATTGCCCTATACGTCACAGCAACGTAGTAAAGGTCAACTTCCGCTATTGGAGGCAGGTATAGTGAATGAGCCTGCGAAATGGAGCATGCGCTATGAGGATGAGCCACCAACCTGTAACCATCTAGGTCATCTATACGCGGTAAGACTGACCCTGGGATCGTGTGTATCCATTTTCAGCCTACTTTCGGCAACTGCAAGAGGGAATTTCCAGAAATCAATACCACGTGACTTCGTCAGCCAATCAGCTAAAGTCTACCGACGTAACACCAACGTAACTCGCCATTTTGGAGTTATGTGATGTCCTACTTGTTCAAAATTACAGATCTTGGATGATACGAAAGTTATTCATACCTATATATTTTGTAACCCAGGCAATATCTGTTTCCGAAGTGGTATGAAAACCTGTAATTTATCAGATTTCTCGAGTCTGTTCTCCGCCGGATGAAGGCCTAGTAGAATACGGTAAAGTACCGGATATCGCTCCGCGATAATGGAGACACACGATTCGCAAGCCATCTTATGGATGGCGAAGTGTACGCAAATGGATGAGCCACTTGCCCATTGAACCGGTATCGGGTATAATTAAGGGAAATAACCCCTTATCGTGTTGTGTTATTTTGGGATACCCCTGATTATGGCAGTTGTCTCATCCTTATGTTATGTGTCATATTTCATCTCCGTACTCTCTAGAGGCACCGGTATGTGATAGGTTTTCTGACAGAGAAGCATTTTATGGGTAGCAAAAGCACAACTTGCTCTTAAAGTTCTTGTACTCATCCTCATAAATAAAATCATTTTCACTATATTATCATTGTTCACTTACGGCTTGACTGGAAATTCTTTTACATTCATTGTGGTATGAACTTAAAAAAAATCGTTGTGCAAACTTTGTATGATCTCGTGAAAAACCGCTGTGCAAACTGTATGATTCCACGTAGAGGATCATATAAAGTTTGTACAGGGATTTTTAAGTTAAT
>JAVTVY010047371.1:0-23831 GCA_036873755.1 Hanleya hanleyi | reverse complement strand
AAGCTGGGGCATTAAATGATTAATTAAATCATGTTTTGCCAAGGTTTATATTATTATTGTTATCTTATTAATCATCTTATTAGTTGCATAAGTTCTCTCAACATATGATTCAGTACATGAGAAAATGTATTAATTTCATTTTTTTATTTATTCAATTGTACTTTGTAATTTTCTAAATACGTCCATGACACTGATAGTATTAATATTATTGGTTTATTCTCCTCCATGCCATGTATGTATATATGCTATACTTTTGAGTAATTAGAATACAATTCAATTCAACTGATGGGATATCCGATATCTGTCTTAAACCGGCGAAGCACTGGCCTAAGATAAATGGGTATCTAACTCATTTGATACCGAATATGCGCAACTCCACATGGCTGAGCCAACAATAATACTCGATGATGCCTAGTTTCAACTAAATCTAATCAACAAGTTGCCAAGCAAACAAGTTTTGGGGTAGACATCAGAATAAAAATTGTTTCTCGCAGACTTAATTCCCATATGATAGATTTTTAAAATTAACAGGAAATTAACTCCGAAAATGGAAGTCATTGTGATATAATGTTCTATATTTCGGCTGTGATTAAGCCATCTATACATACAAGCTCAAGCAAAGAGCGGGTTACAAGATGTGGATAGCCGTGTTAGAATAGTCAATAAAATATAATTAAAATATAGCTGGAAAACCTTATGAGATTGAAAATGACGGTAACTGTACAAGTGAGCAGTAGAGTTTAACAATGATCCCAACAATGGTAAAAGTTACATGTATATATGTAAGTAAAAATTCATCACCGTAACCCTATCTATCCTGGGTGATTTGAGATCTGCCCAGGCCTGGGAGCCATTTCAGCCCCAAATATATTTTTCTTACCCCTTGAGCTAGGAGGGTGCAACTTACCACACTACATTCTCGGGCCAATTTCTACTTGAAAATGTAAAAACTTCTAACATGGTTGCCATTTTGAATTTATCCATGATCCCTGCTCGGGGGGAGGTATGCAAATAGGCACAAAATGATTCCAATATGATAAACTACGAAGTCGCGGTGTGTCAGCTCTCAAGTCTTTGTCGTTCCGGAGATAAGGTAGAAATTAAGTTCGGCATGGTAGGGATAGGACAGTAGAGAAAATGAAGAACATCCTCACCTCAAGACGATATATCCTTCGATGCTATTAATCCGTGGATGAATTTGGGTGTTTTACTCTTGATAGAAAAAGCCTCTTTGAACAGAAGTTCGTTCCAAACTATACCATGTAATAATGGCATCAAAGGACCTTATTGTCTGTACGTGAACACATTCAGCCTGCAGTGCACGCGTTTATCCTATATACGTATATGTGCGATGACGTATCCCAGTCGTTGTTTACCATACGACTTACACACTGTATTATATGGCAAGAGTGTGTCTCATCCATCGTTTGATTTTAACTTTTATGTTTCAGTTTTGCGATATTGAAGAACAGGTCAAGATCAATATGTACCACCCAGAAATGTACGCTAGAAGCTACAAATGTATTGCCGGTTATGCGTCAGTGAATCGATTGTTCAAAATTTACATCAGAAATTCTGATTCTGATTGATTTATTTATTCATTTAGTTTAGTAAGAGATTTCCGTGGCCGAATATCATAACATCCAAAGCATCAGCATGACATCCTAATTCGTTTGCGTTATTCCTGGGTAGCTGTTTGACCAACTTGAACTCAAGATATCTTGATATTTATACGAATATTATTCATGACGTTAGTGTTTTTCAAACCCATTAGTGAAATCATGTGCAATTACACTTCTTGTCAATATTCGAAACTGTTCTGTTTACTAATTTCGCTTGCATAAACGCACTGTCAGATTATATTTACAGACAATACAATGACATCGTGTTTTCGTTCATTAATACTTAATCAAATAAATCATTATCCTGTTTAAAAAGCATATACAAATAAAAGATTAATGATTTCAAATAGACATAGTCATATAATCTGTTTACCTGTCCCATGATGGTTTAAGTTCAATCTGCCATTTAGAGTCTGCTAGAGATGCTGTTATCGACCTGATTGCCAGGATGTTATTTCGCAAATACGCCAAGGAATTATTCGAGGAAAGGAGTGCGCAATACGATCCTATAGCTAGTTCATGCGATCGCCTGCCCTGCGGTCAAAGGTGTACATTTTCCTCTTGATCGACTTGGAAAATCACCAATATACTTTATCAATTTTACATGACGAATTAGCTGACAGTGTAATGGTACACCAAAGTAAACGGACGTCTACTTGGTCAAGTTTCCTCTAAATTTAGTAAAGTCTCAAGTAAGTAGCCGTTCTGCCCGAACTTAGCATTAGATTTCAGGGGTTGAATATCTCTATTCTTATAATCGGAACAAAATTAATTGAGCGGGTGTGGAAGCATACCTAAATGGGCTAAGAAATGAGTAGAACAGATTGTTACTCAGTCAGAAAAAACCGTTGCACAAAGCGTTCACTTCGTACACAGCTCTCCCTGAAGAGTGGTATGCAGGAGAGACAAGCCCAAAATATCAAACAAAAGCCAAATGACTTAAGAGTTCTTCTACGTATAACAAGGCATAAATGTAGATTTAACACTCTCACTAGTATAGTACTTCCGTGGATGAATGGATGGCGTATTCGACTGCTGTCGCGAGGATCGTGAGATGGAGACATCCCCGGGATACCGCACACTGTACAAACAGGCTGTAGACTGGAACTGGATGCTATTATACCTATTTTGTGTAGGTATATCTCTCTTCTGGGTAGATTCTATAGATAACGCCTAAATCGGAAATTTTACATTGAAGGTGATTCTAATTGTAAAAAAAAATATTTATACAGCATCGAAAGCTATCAGAAGCAGCTTGCATACAACTACTGAAGATGCCAAAAGAATCGTTTCAGAGGAATTTAAAGTAATGAATGGACCCTCCTTGCTGTGCCTTTTAATGAGCTAGTTTACAAGTAAATACTCTATTATTTGTTTTGTTGAGTATCAAACTCGTAGAATCGAGCATTTTTGATTTACCAACTTATTTCTCTCAAATGTCACCAGGATAGCTATGATGTCACGCATATGTAACCCATCAAAATTTAGGTCAACAGGTCACTGTAGACCAAAATGAGAAAATCATACAATATCTCAGTTTTTGTGAGTCGATATATCAGCAGAAGAGGTTGTGCAGCATTGCAAATTCAAGATCAACGGTTAATGACATTGTGCCTCAAAAATCTGAAAATATATATATTTTTTTTGTTACACTAGGGGGACACGATACCAATATTGAGGTGAATAGTCCGAAGGACAATGTAACAGGGCCTCATACAGCCTCTTTCTCTGGTCTCAGGCAATGGTTACTAGTTGGCCGCTTCTACTGGGAGCGGACGCAAATGCTTTTAACAGTATAGACGTTGAGAAAATGCCCTGGCTTGAACGGTTGTGGAAGTGACGAAGAGTGATAAATAGACTGGAGGTGGGGCCAACTAAACACGTTTAAGTCCATACTTTCATACACCCTGAAGTCCGTGGCTATTCAGGGCGATTAAACCGCACATAAGCCACTCGAGATGTATTGAATTTATATGGGACATACATGTACCTCCGCGAGGTCGTATCCCCAAAAATATTACAAAAGTCCCTAATCGCATTTAGTCACCATCCGTCCTATTGACCATTGTTCGTCACCTCCACAACCGCTAGAACCAGCGTATTTTATTGCTGCCTATCAGCGATAGCATACAGATCCGCCATGTTCGATTTCCCAGTAGTGGCGACCATTCGGTAATCATTGTCAAGGGCGTAGTTCAAATTGAAACCCAGTCATGACCAGAACGAATCTCAAAATTAGAAAATTGTGCAAAATGCCAGCCTTTATAGTTGTGGACTGTGTTCCCACACTCCGTGCAAATTGTTCAAGAATGACACCAAGTTATATAGCCTTTGTCGATATATCTTCGATTGAGAATATTTGTCAGAAGTGGAAAATCCAAGGTATCTGGTCGTTCTGATAGGTCATGATTTGTCCCCTGTATCCATGTATGTGAGATAACCAAGAAAGTTAACCAGAACCTAAGTATGGTGAAGTCACTGGTGTAACTGAGGATGAAGTGGGAACAATATATAAGAACATCGTAAGACCATGTCTGTAGTATGACATTTCGGCACAAAGTGAAAGGTCAAACATTTCGACACGCGATATTTCAGTACATTTTTTCAATTTCAGACCAAATTATGCTAATTTTTTGTAATATGTCTAACTTATGGACAGTCTGTTTCAAGGATTACCGAGTTGTAAATTATTAGGCCGCGATTATCCCAGACATTTCGGCAATTCTTGCACAAAAGCAGTTTGTTGATTGATGCAGTATTTCACAGTATAGAATATTTACAAAGTATCTAAAAGACAATAATACATCATGTACCTATACTTCAATACTTGTATTTTTGCTCTACGCCTTATGACAGTATGTCTTTCAGAACCAACTATATAGCTACATATGTGAAAAAAGTTATTCGCGGCCAGCGAATCTACAACATCGTAACCCTTAAAATGGTCTGTTAAACCACAGGCCCTCAAAACAGTTTTGTGGGGTGTGGGCGGTGATATTAGGGTAAAGTGTTGAAATATGGGGTCTCTATACATAACCCCATGCTTTATATAAAATACACTAAGATGTGAAATGCACTTTGAGTGAAACGAGAAATAAACAGTTTACCTCCAAAATAAATACATCAGCATATTCTACAAGTGTCACTCTATATATTCCCGTCGTCAAATTAGTAAATTTGTGCAATTTTATACCTTTGCCGGGCGATTCAAAATCCAACGTCAATGTCCATTCATCCCGGCTCACCGAGATTATGGCGGGCTTCTTTCTCAATTCTGATTGGTCAGTCTGCTGAGTCTGCCATAGTTGAATGGGCATTCCATATAAGGTGTGCCGGAGGCGTGTCGCGACATTTGCGACTGACCAATCAGAATTGAGAAAGAAGCCGGCCATGGTCTCGGTGAACCGGGATGAATGGACAGTGACGTTGGATTTTGAATCGCCCGGCAAAGGTATAAAATTGCACAAATTTACTAATTTGACGACGGGAATATATAGTGACACTTGTAGAATATGCTGATGTATTTTGTTTGGAGGTAAACCGTTTATTTCCCGTTTCACCCAAAATGCGTTTCACACCTTGGTTTATTTTTATATAAAGCATGGGGTTATGTATAGAGACTCAATATTTCGACACTTCACCCTAATATCACCGCCCACACCTCCCAAAACTCTTGTTTTGAGGGCCTGTGGTTAAACATATGTTGAAAAAGAATGTGAAAATCTGTATTTTAAGTGTAATTTGGCCGGTAAACACAAAGTATCGAAATGTCGCGTGCCGGAATGTCGCACCATTCACTTTGTGCCGAATGTCGTATAAGAGGAACTTGATAATGTAATGTCTAGCGCTGTAATATCACTTGTCTTTATTGCACCATGTAAGCGTCCTGTGTCTTGTGTGCTGTCCTCAGTGTTTTATAGGGTGGATGGAGGGTGTCTGGTTCCATGCTGCTTCAAATATTTCTTCTTTGAAGTAGCAGGAACGCAACTTGGTGGGTGGCGCTTATAATAGTTGGGTCGTCGCGATATAGCTGAAATAATGTTGAAAGCGACCTTAAATTCTATTCACTCACTCTTATTATCAGTACAATCAACTAAAGCAAATGAAAGGGAGAAAGAATTACCTTGTCCAATTCCATGAGTATATCACAAAAATTGGATGCTTCGTTGTATTTAGTGAATGTAATTATAATGACTCTGATTATATACTCACTTCGCTCATTTTCAACTGACTTTCCATACAACCCGATCGCAATACAGATTCGAATGCCTGTTCCGCTCGTAGTTTATAATTGCAAAGTAAAGTTTTCTGATCACATGCCTACCAGTGTCTAACTTTGATTTTAAAAACAGTCACAATCCACAGAACTAAAATTTCATTAAAAAAGCTCCTAAGTGTTCAGGTGTGAGACCAACAGATAGTACACTTTTAGTTTCCAGTTGAATGTTCAAGATAGTGGTGAAAGCTTTTCAAGATAGTTAAGAAGGCTTATTATTATTCGGTCTGTAAAATTCCGCCTATTTTGGGCCACGTAGGCTATATCTGGCATAGACGTATAGAATGCGCCCATTACCCTCTTTCTCTGTCTCAAGCTCCCTACTTTCGATGTTCAGATCCTTAACTTTTAACAAATAGTCGGTGTTCTCTCAAATTTCAGCAGGATGAACTCATCAGGAAATGAACATTTCATATGTCACTTAAGAAAAGAAGTAACAGACACCACAGTACTCTTCCCTGTCGAAACTACACCTTTTGAAGTTCTCAAACAACAAGTGAGAAATGACTACATTGTAGTCAAAACCTGTGGCAGTGGCAATAATACAGTGAAAGACATATCAGCGGAGGTAGTGGTAATTGTGGAAAAAAGCGCCATCTGCCACTGTTTTTATGCCAAGGGAAGTAATTTTCAACTTGTAACCCACAATTGTAGGGATTGCGTAATAGTTCTGATACCATATATATATATATTCACTTTCCCCATTCAAAATCCGACGATTTTGACCCGGCCGTGCCGTCTATACTGAATTGACAGACGAACTCACCATGATCGCTTTGGCAATGTTTTGGTACAAGTATCGTGCATGCCAAGTTTCAAAACATTCGGTTCAGTCGTTACTTTTTGCAAATCAAAAAGGCTTTCAAATATTTGGAAATCCAAACAAATTTCGAGGATTTAGTCCTAGCGCGAAAATCTGTGCTCTTCAGTCTGCCTTCTCGCTTAATTTACCGATCAAAATGGAAAATTTATATTTCCTTCAAAGTTATTTTTCAATAAATTTAGTATCAGGTCCATCACTTCGATCTGTGAAACCACGGAATGGGATTTAAGGCTTTATCGAACTGTCCAAGAGGCATAATGACACTTTGTCACTATTCAAATTGAGGCCTGTTACAGTCTTGATATTTGATTAAAATAATTAATTAGGTTTCTGCATTTACGTTCGTTATCATCTGCGAACTAAATTCCTTGCCACTCTTTTCCACGCAGCAAGTCAATACCAAGACATGGTTTGCTTCTTCTATATAAATGATTAACTATTTCATTCTTAGGAAATATCATCTCATCTGACATGTTCGGCCAAGCCTTTTCGAAGGTTGCTAATTTTATTAATTTCTTTTCTTTAAAATCAAATTCTGCAAACAAGAAACATTTCTAGTCAGTATCTATGGATATCTTCCTATACTCAATTCGCGAAGATGTTTGTAACTAAGTCATTTCGAAGGTGATTCAAGTGCGAAGTTTCGGGGTTAGTTCACTAAAGAAGGTCTGTGTGTAAGAGAATGATGTCGAATTCTCGTTATTATCTTTTGATACATCAAATTGTTGCATTCGCGAAAATGACTGCCAAGTTAAATTCAATGCGAAAGGTATCTAAGTATCAAAATCAAACTCAAAAACCCCTCCAGGAAAACAAATGCCCTAGCTTTTGGCCACGAGGTCAACTAGATCGTTTTTATGGCCAGTATCTGCTATATATGACGTAATTCCATTCGTAAAACTAATTGACAAAGTAACGTAAATTTTGTATAGAACCAGTAAATTCTAGCAGAAGTGGGCTCCGACTTGAGAGAATGATGTCAAATGCAATATTTTTCTGTGCATTGTCTGCTGATACACATAAGTATTGAATTTACGGAAGTGATTAATGCTATTCTAAAGGGATTCTGAGTGCGGAAGAGGACGGGAACATCAATACCAGCGAATCAAGGCCCTGGCTTGCGAGAATGAGGATAGAGAGGCTGTGTTCCGAAAGAGAATCATTCAAAATAGCTATTTGTCAAATGTCATGCTTTTAACCGAAAGTGCACAATATAACTGCACGACTGTGAGGTATTGTTCGTGCACAGGGGTGTCTAACTCATTAAATACTAAATAGTCATTTCTGTCCCTTCGAAGTGGGCTACCATTTGAAATTGTTCGGTAATGAGTGAGTCCATCTGAATCCTTTCGTCGGCAAAATAAGCATTCAAGATTCAGGATTTTATTGTACAAACATCAGTCAAAGGCAGAGTACAAAATTTTAAGAGGAATACAACAAGAGAAACAATGGAACAGTGACATGAATATTAATATTTATATATATGTTATATCTGAGAGATATGTTATATCTGAGTGTTACCGTTGATATTAGAACCTTGATTTTTGGCATGAAGGTGCATTAGGGGACTGTTACCAGCATGTTTCGAGCTGACCTAATTTTGATGAAAATTTCTGGTGATTTTTGATTAAAATCACTGGTGAATCTAACTTGAGCCGTGCCCATCTTAACATAGGCAGGATTTCAACTGGGGGTCCAAGAGTTCAGCGTGCGTCGGAGTCCTAATGCCTACCCTACTTCTTATGTCCTGTGACGTTATTCACACTGGGCATGAAGGTGCATTAGGGGACTGTTGCCAGCATGTTTCGAGCTGACCTACTTTTGATGAAAATTTCTGGTGATATTTGATTAAAATCCCTGGTGATTCTAACTTGGGCCGTGCCCATCTTAATATTGGCAGGATTTCAACTGGGGGTTCAAGAGTTCAGTGCGTGTCGGAGTCTTAATGCCTACCCTACTTCGTAGGTCCTTTGGCGTTATTCACACTATTCTCATGTATAATAAATCCAATCCGGAAATTAACGAAGCAATAATTCATTCCACCGAATATAGAAGCAAATGAATTCAAACGCGCTTGAAGACAGTGTTGTCATGTGAGATCGGAGGTTGAAAAGAAAAGTGTGGCAGAGATCACACTCTCTTAGCGCATGCGCATTTCAAAAAGTCACAAGAACAACAACGCGAGCCTCCCGTAGACCTGCGTGCCGCAGGTAAAAATAATGGCTGCATAAGAGAAAATATTACATTCTGTTTATTCAATTAGCAATGCTTTGTGGCGTTTAGAACGTCTAACTTATTGTCACGTAATTGAAGAACGAATAACCTAGTGCATCATGTTTCAGTGCTATTGTTTCCTCAACATCTAGAAAATATTTTATTTTTTGCTTTAATACGGTATAGATCCTATATATGTAGTACTTGACCATTATTATGATGAAGTTTATCTGTCGATTGACTCCTGTATTCGGTAGGAATACGAGGAGTGTTGTGATATCTTATCATTTGTACAGTATATACAGGTATATAAATTATCCCAAAGGGCCAGAATTCTTGGATATTTCCCAAATTAAATAGAGTAACGTTTGGATTTACGCTCACAAAAAGTACACCTGTCTTTATTTAATATAATAATTACATGTAGTTAGTAGTCAGAAATCTGTTATATTGGACCCATTGCTGTTTCACATGTCTAAACGAATGGATCTTATCTGTTCTGATAAGATACGAATAAATCTCGCGCATCCTTTCCTGCTCTGGAGTATTAGGTTTAATTTATTTGGCAGATATATGTAAAAATTATAATCCATGTTTTTTTTTGTTTTTTTTTTTTTTTTGCTAAGGCGGAGTTTTAGAACATGTGCGTTATGAGGTGTATACGACTGCTGTAGTCCACGAACTTACTTTTAATTGCATCTTTTTGCATGAATTCTTGGTAGTTTAATAACGATCCGTTTTAGCTGTACTAATCATCAATTAAGCAGATGGGGTTTTTTCCATACCACTTCCTGTAGAATTGTTTTATTTATTTATTGTTATATCATTATACTCTCATAAATTAATTGGTCTAATATCTTTCTAAGTTAGTGGCTTATCCGCCGCTATTCTATTGCAATTACAACACATATAAGGGTAGTGGGAAGAGGTGCCGACATACTGACTGCGTCACATGACTTCACAGAATAGTCTTCTGGTTAACCTATTCTAAAGCACATACCAAGAATCTAACGATTCTGTATATAAGTTCTGCGAACAAATTGCCTCTGGTAATTAAATCTTCGTTATTAAATGTTGAATTTTTGAACAATTTGCCGCATTGGGAGTTTTCGGCGATCAATCGTCGGATCCACGTACTCTTTTAGAGAAGTGATGAATATTTCTAAATGTATTATTTTAATGCCCCAATGATCGTAATCCTGGGTTATTATATCGTCCTGATTTTATCCGTTTTGCTGTGCCAGACAAACTTAAACAACCTAGTATTCAATGTATTTCCATCAGCTACGGGCGGATTTGGGACAGCCAAGAATAAAGTATTGAATTTGAAAGAAAAAGGTTCCAGTATCCCAAAATGATACAATCGTCGAAAATCTCAACTATTGTGAGTCGATAGATCAGTGGGAAATTTGTTTCGCATAACAAATTTGAGGGCAACGGTCAAGGTAACTGTGCCTAAAAAATCAGGGAAATAATTTTTGAGTGGATACATTAGTGGAACACGGTATGCCAGGTACCAATATCGAGGTCAAACGGTCAAAGGTCAATGTGACGAAGCCCAAAATGCGAAAATTTTGTCAAATTTCAGTGTGTGAATATAGATAGCGAGATGTCGCAGACGGTCGAACGCCTGGCCTAGTTTTCGATTCATCACTTTTAGGAGTTGCTTTGAGAGGTTCCTCTGGTTCTTTGGAAGGTTTTCTCACTATGGTTTTTCGTAGCTCCAAGCGCACCTTGACTGGTTGAGGTTCCATGTACTCTTGATGTGGTAAATTCCTCAGCTGATTTTAATATTGACCTCGGCCTTGTGATCTTGGTTTTATTTCGCAAATCCCGGGAGATGCAGGTGTCGCTGGCTCGTCTAGCCTCGTTTTGGACAGAGGTATTCCTTCCGGTTTCACTAAAATCTTCGGGGCGCTATTTTCAGGACAGGGTTTTGACGCCTTGTTTGGCTTCCCTTTTTATATAGTTTATCTATTCTTCCTTAAGTATTAGATTTCTCAATTTGTGATATTCGGGTATATCTGTATTTGACTCTCAGTTAGGCAACATTGTCTTCGAGTTCATCTTCGGGGTGTTTCGAACTGGAACGAGACTGTTTTACATTCACGTTGCCTGAATTTGTCACGTGAATCTTCAGTGATTCTCTTTCTTTCACGAGCCTTCGCCTTTCCAGAACACAACGACCTACACTGAGACTCGCTGCTTTCCGAAATCCCTCGACCTCTTTTCTACACAGAACTGTATCTCTTCTTGCGAACTAAAATAACTTTAATCTTTGAAAATACACATGTCCGCCCTTGGTCGAATGCGCGGAGCAGGTACTTTACAACAGGACAAATGAGCTTATAAAATCAGTAATTTAAATGTTATCTAACATGACTAAGTTCGGCATGCTACTGCAACATATTTTCTTTGGATTCCATATTTTTCTAAAATTTAGCGAAGAAGATAAATGTCGTCTTTTTCAATTTTTATAAATGAGGTAGTTCGCAGTATGAAGAAATACGAGGAAATGCGATGCTACTCGACCTTGCCTCCCAAATACGTATATCTACACCTTTAAACGAGCCGTTAGTAAAAATGATTGAGTCTAGTCGCCTCTTCTGATAATTTGTTGTGTCCTGGTGCATGTATTTTACTTTTTTTCAAGTAAAGCCAAATTTCGTCAAATTTGGATTCAACACAAAACAGTCTTGTAAACTTCTTCCGCTCCGCTGTAGCTGACGCATGCGTACAGTCGCAGAGCGCGTCCATCGATCGGTGATGAGTGCATGCTAGTAGTAGGGAAAGGCTATTTAACAGCCAATTGACCTCAAAAATTTGCATATGACCTCTGTGACGTCACAGCGACAGCCAATCAGAAGCGAGTATTTTGAGAGAGGTCAAGTATGGCATGCGTGTGGTGGTCAAAATGGCGCCGTGTGGGGTGGTCAAAATGGCGGCGTGTGGGGTGGTCAAAATGGCGGCCTGTGGGGTGGTCAAAATGGCGGCGTGTGGGGTGGTCAAAATGGCGGCGTGTGTGTCCAAGATGGCGGCTGTGGGAGTGGGACCAAGATGGCGGCTGATGATAGTTCCATGTATTCATCCGCGGTGATGCGGTCTGGTGGTGATGCGGTCTGCCTCCGCGGGCAGAAAGTAGTCCCACGGAATGTACACCCTGCCTGGGGGGTTTCCCCGGCCGCAGCGCGCTACATAGAACTTATAGTAATAAACTTAATCTATACGTGTTGGACGAGTCTTCACTCACCGTATACACGCAGCTCAGATCACGTGATCAAGGCATGTCCTGACTTGTTCTGGGTTGTACAGTTCTGTCATGCGGAGGATGGGTACTAGTATTTCGCTGACGTCCTAGTAATAAACATAATCTATAGGTGTTGTACCATGTTAATAGCATCAGTCTAGCATCTGTACCACCCTAGGGTCGAGCGTTTATTGTCCCGTGTATCTCCGCAAGAAATCAACAAACAAAATGGCGGCTCCAGGATGGTGTGGGGACGCCCTTTCCACATCACGGCGTCGATCCTAACCATAGCGCCATCTGCACACACCGAGCGGGACAACTCGTGTGGACCAAGGGTATGGAAATAGACGTGTTGGAGCTAGGGAGTCCCTAATGGACCGATGGGGTCGAGTGAGGTATCAATGTGAAGCATTCGTGAAGGGGCATCTAATGGGCTGGGTGTGGGGTTGAACTATCGACATTCTGCGCATGCGCGGTGGCCCAAGGGTATGGAAATAGACGTGTTGGAGCTAGGGGAGTCCCTAATGGACCGATGAGGTCGAGTGAGGTATCAAAGTGAAGCCTAGGTGAGGGGGCATCTGATGGGCTGGATGTGGGGTTGAAATATCGGCATTCTGCGCATGCGCGGTGGCCCAAGGGTATGAAAATAGCCGTGTTGGAGCTAGGGGAGCCACTAATGGACCGATGGGGTCGAGTGAGGTATCAAAGTGAAGCATTCGTGAAGGGGCATCTAATGGACTGGTGTGATGTTGAACTATCGGCATTCTGCGCATGCGCGGTGGCCCAAGGGTATGAAAATAGCCGTGTTGGAGCTAGGGGAGCCGCTAATGGTCCGATGGGGTCGAGTGAGGTATCAAAGTGAAGCCTATGTGAGGAGGCATCTAATGGGCTGGGTGTGGGGTTGAAATATCGGCATTCTGCGCATGCGCGGTGGCCCAAGGGTATGAAAATAGCCGTGTTGGAGCTAGGGGCGTCCCTAGTGGACCAATGGGGTCGAGTGAGGTATCAAAGTGAAGCATTCGTGAAGGGGCATCTGATGGGTTGGATGTATGGTAGGAATATCATGCGCAGACGCAATGCGGAGCTCTCGTCCAATCAGAAGCGAGTATTTCACATCCGTCACACAGCTCTCAGCCAATCAGAAGCGAGTATTTTGACCCGGTGCATTATGGGCCATATCCAAGATGGCGGCACGTATGTTCAAGATGGCGGCACATCCGGTGTCGAAAACTGGCCATTTCGTCGGGATGTGGTCACCTAGTGTCGAAAACTGGACCCTGTATGGGTCCCGCTAGACGTTTTGGAGCTAGGGGCGCCACTAATGGTCCAATGAACAAGTGTGTGACGTCACTTCCGGTTGAGGTGAATGGGGCGTGACCTCTGGCCATGTCTAGACTTGTCTGTGTCTGTCATGTACTGGAGTTTTTTTCTCTACAATGGCGTTCACGTGGTGTGGTTGGTCTGCGCAAGTGTGTGACGTCACTTCCGGTTTTCACTAAAACGATCTCCAACTTTTCCGGCCCCGGCGGGCCCCGGCCCCCCACCGCAGCACGCGCGCGCGGGTTCTCCGGCCGCAGAGCGCGCGCGCGCGCGTTAATGTAGGGAGAGGTTAAATCCACGCCTATTTCACCCGGATGTAAAAATGACGTCACTTCCGGTTTGGGTGAATGGGGCGTGACCTTTGGACATGTCCAGACTTGTCTGACCGCCATTGTTGGAAAATGGCGGCTAATGGCGGATAATGGCGGAAGGTGACCGCCATTGTGGGAAAATGGCGGATAATGGCGGTTAATGGCGGAAGGTGACCGCCATTGTGGCAAAATGGCAGATAATGGCGGATAATGGCGGAAGGTGACCGCCATTGTGGGAAACCCCCACAGACAGGTCAGTACATGCATTCCTATGATGTTCACGCATAATAAAAGGATTGACCTGTAATCTGTGTTGTTGTTGCTCTCTTTTTTGGACTAACCCATCAGAATAGTACGTATCACGGACTACACCCGACGTCTAGGCGCGCATGTGTGACCTGGTCTATAAAACACGTGCCTCTGTATCCCACACTTTCATTTCTACGGTTGCAGAGCCATGGCGGAGATCCAGCCCTATGCGACTCGGCTACCCGGCTAGACTCAGTCAGCCCAGTGACATGACCACCTGATCCTTTGATCTCACGGAGTTCTCCCTATAAATACGAGAGACAGTCAAATCTGGTACCATTCACGTACTGACCATGACGGAGCATATAATACTGGCGTATCTCAGCTTGACCCCCGAGGTTTTCCTGCACGTGTATGCGGATAAAGTCGATATCATGGAGGAGGTGGGAGACATCTGTCATGCGGACCCTACACAACCGTGCCCGGCTCACATTCGTCTGTCCCGGGCGGGCTGGACCAAATCCAAACGGGTATTGTCTGGTGAACTGGACGGCGACCTCATCCACTTGTGTCACGATGTGTACATCCGACGCGGCCCTTTCTTTGCTCAATTGGCTCGGCTAGTACAGTGCATTTTACCCTTCACCCTGATCTATGGTCTGCATTGGAAGATGCCGTGGTAGATCTGGATGAAGTGCTTATCAAGCGGTCATCAGACGAGTTGGACTGGTCATTTACCATGGACACTGTGGAAGCCAACGAAGAAAATCAGAAAGAAACTCCGGCCCAAGATATACCAGTTATAAATAAACGATAGAGCCAGGGTCCATCATCATTTGGTCACCATGAAGCGCTGGGAGAAGGTGTTGGGTAACTTATACTACAGTCCGGACAGTCCGGCGGCCTATAGTGCCTTGTCGGCTCTCTATCGAGCGGCCAAACCCCAGGGGATACAACGTGCCCAAGTCCGAGATTGGTTAAGAAAACAAGACACCTATACCTTACATCGATCTGTCCGTCGCCATTTTCTACGGAACCGGGTCATCGTGGGAGGAATAGATGCCCAGTGGCAAGCGGATTTGGTCGTTGCCAAACACAACGATGGGAATCGGTATATCTTGACGTGCATCGATATCCTATCCAAGTATGCGTGGGTGGTACCCATCCGGACGAAAACGGGGGCGAATCTCATAGCGGCGTTCAAAGATATCTTCAAGACCGGGCGCAAACCTTTGTATTTGCAAACCGACGAAGGCACGGAATTCCTCAACAGACTGTTCCAACAGTTTCTGAAAGCCCAGAAGGTGTTTTTCTTCCATACGTACAACGAGACCAAGGCTTCCGTGGTGGAAAGGTTCAACAGGACATTCAAAGGCCGCATGTATAAATATTTCACCTATAAGAATACAAGGCGGTACATCGATGTTCTCCCGAAACTGGTGAGGGTTTACAATCGAGCCTATCACCGGAGTATAGAGAGAGCGCCCATTACCGTCACCCAACGCAATGAAGCCCAAGTCCGCCGTGTGTTGTACCCCAGGCCATCGCAGCGAACGACGAAGGCGGAGTACAAGGTCGGGGACCCTGTACGGATCAGTAAAGTCAAGGGCCAGTTCGAGAAAAGTTACTTGCCCAACTGGAGCGATGAGCACTTCCTGATTAAACGGCGCCTACCCCGACAGCGGCGAGTCTATGAACTGGAAGATCTTCAAGGGAAACCGTTGCTAGGGACGTTTTACGAGACAGAATTACAGCCTGTCGTAAAAACACAGCAAGACTACTACACGGTGGAGAAGATTTTGAAAACGGAACGTCGACGTGGCAAACTTTTCATTTCGTCAAATGGCAAGGCTGGCCCAGTTCTTTCAATTCCTGGGTCGCGGCCAACCAGGTGAAACGACTATAAAGCCAGACACCACTGCCGTCCTCCTTCATTCCACGTCCGACCACAGTGCTATGGACCAACAGCAGCTGTCTCTGAACACAGCGTCTCCCAAAACGCGCAAAGCCCAAGTGGGCTTTGTGGTGATAGTGCTAACCCTGCTGAGTGTGCTGTACGGAGGTGTGTTTTACGACGTAGCCTATGTCAGCACGTTACTTAACCAATTGAGAACACCAGCCACCAGCGAAACCGGTCTACAGAGAGCACCAGTCAACCCCGTATCGAGCCCAGTCACCACCACCACACCCGGTGTACAAGCCACGTCGAGCTCCACACCAAGCTCTACACCTACACCAAGAACACCCACTACGTCTCAAGACCCACCGGATTTCATCCCTCACAGTGAACAGACAACGACGACCCACGTTGTACCCACCACCACCAACATCATCCCTGACAGTGTACAGACAACGACGACCGACGTTGTACCCACCACCACTCCAGTTCACTCGTACCAAATTTACAAGAGCGGGTTACCACGACAACGGATACACGTCGAACCATGGACCCACGGTGGCAGCATCCCTTCACGTGTCTCATCGCAGGACCGACGGTCTCCGGCAAAACGCACTTCGTCCGGAAGCTCCTTCAACACGCCGACAGCATGATCACTCCACCCATTGCCCGAGTCGTGTGGTGTTACGGAGAATGGCAGGAAGCGTATGCAGCAATGCCCCACATCACGTTCGTGGAAGGCCTACCCAATCTGGCCGTTTTGGAACCCGACACCTTGGTGGTTCTGGATGATCTCATGGCGGAGACGGATGCGCGGGTCACCCAACTCTTTACCAAAGGCAGCCACCATCGACGGCTCAGCATCATCTACCTTGTGCAGAATCTGTTCAGTAAAAACAAAGAACATCGGAACATCAGCTTAAATGCCCACTACCTTGTGGTCTTCAAAAACCCGAGAGATACCACTCAACTGCTGCACCTGGCGAGACAGATATATCCCGGCCGCACACCGTTTGCGTTGGAAGCCTTTAAAGATGCCACAACCCTCAGCACGGGTATATGCTCTTCGACCTCAAGCAAGCCACCCCCGACCACCTTCGACTACGGACCGGCATCTTTCCCGGAGACACCCACCACGTGTACATACACAAATAATGTAAACACATCCACAGTGGCGCCCCCAGCTGGAGTGTGTGTTTGATGATGGGATAATAAAAAGAATGAATACCACAGCATGGTTGACTTTGTCTCTGAGGTAGATAAAAAGAGCAGAGTTGTGGGTTCTGGCATTAGTTGTACATGATGTCTGCGCGAGTACGGAAGCACGCTCCCACGCTCCGTGTATTGAAGACGGCCCCACCCGAGTTGGTCCGAACCATTGTACGCGGTGCGGACCCTGACCTTGTACGCTGTCTGTGCGAGATCGGGTACAACCTGTTAAAAGGCAACGTACCACTGACTCCGGCTCAGAAGACCAAGTTGGCCAAGCATAAGACAGGTCTCCGAACCCTAGTCCAGAAGCGGGTCCCACAAACACAAAAGAAAAAGGTGTTACAGAAAGGCGGCTTTCTCAGGGCCATCTTAGCACCGTTGGCCGCTTCCGTGTTGGGTCCAGTTTTGGGTGGACTCTTCGGCCGACAATGAACCACACGAAACAAATGGTCCTCGCCGAACCACGGTTCCTTCAAAACCTCCAATCGCCCTACCCTGTCCCACCTACGGTGAAGACCATAAACAGCCTCGATGGAGAGATGCAACAGATATTACAGAGACCAGGGTTAAGCGACAGTGAGAAAGTACAACGGTACAATGAGACGCTTCAACGGTACATGACGTTCATGGACCAATACAAAACCCTCTCTATCCCACCACCACCACCACCACCAACACGTGACACACCGCCGACCTCAGCACCCGTCCAACAGCCGCCATTACCAGGGGTACCACCCACAGCCCCACAGTGGGTGGAAGACGAAGTGCTGAAGAGTGTACCTGCCTCGTTCAAGAAACAAGCTGGCCTGGTATTACAACGGATGAAACAGAATCTTAACATGACTTGGAATGATAAAGGCGAACTCCTGGTACAGAATCAGGTGGTCCCCGGGACCCACATGACGGATTTAGTGAATGACCTGATGCGTAAACGCAGGTCGCACACGGATCCTCGAGGATGGGAGGTCTTCGCTCAAGGCTTGAAAGACATGCATGTACCACAGAAATTGGTGGGGAACCCCCACCGCTGGGCCTTTATGCAGCGAACCCAGCAATCGCCGAGTCGTGCACCACGACAGATTCCACAACCTTGGGAATCCGAACGGGAACCGGAGTCACCTCCCAAAACTCCACCACCACAACGGGCACCTTCTTTTCAAACCTTTAAAAAACCACCCTTGATCAGGACACCGCACATGTCCAGAGCCGTGACACGTAGCAAGTCAACGCGACGAACACGACGCCGGACACAACCACCCAAGGTCTGGAACACCTATTAAAACCAACAGCAGCAGCAGGACAGCTCAGTCGCCATGTTTTACCTCACCCTACCCAGTAACAGTTCGCTGGATGTGTTTCCTGACAACACCGTGGCCAAGTATGTGACTCAATTACCACAACCGTTGCATTTACCTGGCCGGTGGGAATGTGGACTGGTGGATATTCAGTACCCTTACTCGTGGTAAAACGTGCGAGCCAATGAAATGTGGTACGAGGTGACCTACGAAGGAAAAGACACCCGACTCACCCTCCCCGAAGCCCAATACGATACTCCCAAGGAGTTCATGGGTGGGCTGTCAAGACTGTTGCATTATAAGGCTCTACGGGAGGTCACGAATACTTCAAACCCCATCAAAGCCTATCCCTTCAAGAATCACGTGAACTTCGATTACAACGCACACAACGACAAGGCAGAGCTTGTCGTCACCGCCAACGCGAGTGTCGTACTGAGTCCTATCCTACAGCAAATGCTGGGTTTCGATCTACGGACGTTCGCTGGTCCCACCGCCCACCAAGGCGAGATCCCGATGGATATGAAGTCGGGTATGTACGGACTCTACGTCTACTCGGACGTGGTGGACAACCACATCGTGGGCGATATCAACACACCTCTGTTACGGGTGGTGCCCATTAAAAAGTTGTATGGAGATCAAGTCACCCACAGTTTCACCCACATGCTCTACCTGCCTGTACGACAAACCCACATCAACACGATCACGGTGGATATAAGAGATGACACGGGACGACCGGTGGCATTCGAACGCGGGAAAGTGGTGGTGACACTTCATTTTCGACAAGCACGTGCTCCCCACTTTGCATAATGAAGGTGCCTTACGAGTGCGATGCACGCAGCTATATGGACTATTATGCCCAACAGGCCGGGGGTGGCTTTCCGGTTTTTAGTGGTGCACGCATGCAACGTGGACATGGACTGGGGAACATACTCGGCAGCATCGTCAAAACGTTCCTGCCCTTGGTGACGCGTGGGGTGAAAGCAATCGGCAAACAAGCGGTACGCAGTGGACTGCAAGTGGCCGGTGATGTCTTGGGGGGTAAGGCACCCAAAGAAGCCTTGAAACGGCGGGCCAAAGAAGCGGGAGGCGTCTTGGTGGCCAAAGCACAACGCACCGTAGGGAATAAAAGAGCTGCCCCACCGAGACCACGCACCAGTCGACGACCGACCCAGCGACGACGCACATCGAAGACCCGGGATATCTTGATCCACGCCGAGTCCTGCCCCTCCACCAACAGTGAATTTGATTTGTGGACCGTGCCGCCCACACAGACCAGTGCCGAACAAGGATTATGGGTGGAGCATCTCCCGCTGTCCAGCATCAACGCAACAGGGCCCATCGAGTTCACCATCAGTAATGCGGATACGGCCTATGTGGATTTAGCCCATACATACTTGTATGTGAAAGCCAAGATCGTCAATGGAGATGGCACCAGAATCGCCGACCAAGCAACAGTGGGCCCGACGAATCTCTGGCTGCACTCGATGTTTCAACAGGTGGATATATTTCTCAGCGACAAACTCATCAGTGACTCGACCAACACGTACCCCTATCGAGCCTACATCGAGACGCTGTTGTCGCATGGGCGAGAGGCTAAAAAATCTCAACTGACAGCCGCTTTATTCTACCAGGACAAAGCCGAGCACATGGGCGCAGAGAACGACAATACGGGATATAGCCAACGGAAGGCTTTGACCGCGAACGGCGTCTCGGTGGATATGATCGGTCGACTGCACGCAGACATGTTCATGCAAGACCGATACCTCTTGAACAAGGTTCCCATCAAAATCCGACTGATACGGCGCCTCCGACCTTCGCCTTGATGGCCACTAACGTAGAGGCGCATGTAGCTGACTATAAGATTGTCATCGAAGACGCGGTCCTGTATGTCCGAAAAGTGAAACCGAATCCAGCCGTTCAATTGGGACACATGAAAGCCTTGGAAACAAAACCAGCCCAGTACCCTATCCGACGTGTACAAACCAAAGTGTTCTCTGTGCCTGCTGGAAATATGGGCGCCAACAAAGAAAACCTGTTCCTGGGGGAACTACCCAAGCGATTGATCCTGGCCTGTGTGGAAAATACCAGTTTCAGTGGAGCCTACCCAGAGAATCCGTTTGACTTCAAACATTTCGGCATCAATTTTGTGGCCCTGCATGTGGATGGACAACAGGTGCCAGCCACGGCCTTAACCCCGAACTTTGGGCGCGCGAATTTCATTCGAGCCTATCACAGCCTGTTTACAGCCACCGGTCAAATCAACCAGGACGAAGGGAATTTCATCAGTCGGGAGGACTACGGGAACGGATACACGTTGTTCTGTTTCGATCTGACCCCTACCTTAGAGAACGACCATCAGCTGGCCCTGGCCAAGCAAGGCAATTTACGGTTGGAAATCCACTTTCTACGAGCCCTCCGGAGCACCGTCAATGTGATCTGCTACGCCGAGTTTGACAACATCATTCAAGTGGACAAGGCGCGCAACGTGCTGTGTGACTTCTCCACCTAACATGGATACAGACCAGATAACCACCGTGCTGGAGAATGACCCAGAGACACGTATGATGTTTCAAGGGGTGTTCGCCCGAGATGTGTTCCCATTAGACCGTGTGTATCCTGCTGCTTACGTTCTCAACACGAACCCGATGGATCGGCCCGGTGAACATTGGGTGGCCGTGTACTTGACAGAACAGCAGGGCGAATACTTTGACCCGTATGGCCTGCCACCCCTCCATCCCGATTTAACAGACTTCATGGATCAAGGCACAGAGACGTGGTGTTGGAACAGTCAAACGTTTCAAAGCCTGGCCAGTAGCGTGTGCGGGCAATATTGCTTGTTTTACCTGTACCATCGATGCCGGGGAAGACCCTTATCTACCATCGTACAGATGTTTGACGAGTACCCCAAGGCTGAGGACCGAGATGTACTCGTATATGACTGGGCCGCCCATCATTTCAATGTACAAGTCCCGTTCTGGGCTTGAATTCTTTCAATGTACACACGCCCGCTGTTCTGGGCTTAAGTTTAAAAGCCCCCTGTTCTGGGCTTCAGTTTACAAGCCCCCCTGTTCTGGGCTTCAGTTCTTTCAATGTACAAGCCCCTTGTTCTGGGCTTCAGTTTTCACGTGGTTGTTCTCACGTTGTTGTTGTTCACTGAATAAAAAAATGAGATCTCACCAAAAAACCCTGTCTTGTGTATTTTATTCATAATGCATCAATGCCCAATGTGGCGATTCAGTCAAACTGAAATCAGTGGTGTAGGATGGGGCCAAAATGTAACCCATCAAGGTTAGAATGCAAGCGCACTATAGTAAAAATAGAGAGCCAATGAAATCAGCCCACAGACCAAGTACGTGTTTTTGGTCTAGGTTTGGAGCAGGCATTTCATTGAGGTACGTGTATACGGTGAGTGAAGACTCGTCCAACACGTATAGATTAAGTTTATGACTATAAGTTCTATGTTGTCGATTTAACCTCTCCCTACATTGACGCGCGCGCGCGCTGCGGCCGGAGAACCCGCGCGCGCGCGCTGCGGTGGGGGGGCCGGGACCCGCCGGGACCGGAAAAGTTGGAGATCGTTTTAGTGAAAACCGGAAGTGACGTCACACACTTGCGCAGACCCACCACACCACGTGAACGCCATTGCAGAGAAAAAAAACCCCAGTACATGACAGACACAGACAAGTCTAGACATGGCCAAAGGTCACGCCCCATTCACCCCAACCGGAAGTGACGTCACACACTTGTTCATTGGACCATTAGTGGCGCCCCTAGCTCCAAAACGTCTAGCGGGACCCATACAGGGTCCAGTTTTCGATACTAGGTGACCACATCCCGACGAAATGGCCAGTTTTCGACACCGGATGTGCCGCCATCTTGAACATACGTGCCGCCATCTTGGATAATGCACCGGGTCAAAATACTCGCTTCTGATTGGCTGAGAGCTCTGTGACGGATTTGAAATACTCGCTTCTGATTGGCCGAGAGCTCCGCATTGCCGTCTGCGCATGATATTCCTACCGTACATCCAACCCATCAGATGCCCCTTCACGAATGCTTCACTTTGATACCTCACTCGACCCCATTGGTCCACTAGGGACGCCCCTAGCTCCAACACGGCTATTTTTATACCCTTGGGCAACCGCGCATGCGCAGAATGCCGATATTTCAACCCCACACCCAGCCCATTAGATGCCTCCTCACATAGGCTTCACTTTGATACCTCACTCGACCCCATCGGACCATTAGCGGCTCCCCTAGCTCCAACACGGCTATTTTCATACCCTTGGGCCACCGCGCATGCGCAGAATGCCGATAGTTCAACCCCACACCCAGCCCATCAGATGCCCCCTCGCCTAGGCTTCACTTTGATACCTCACTCGACCCCATTGGACCATTAGGGACTCCCCTAGTTCCAACACGTCTATTTTCATACCCTTGGGCCACCGCGCATGCGCGGAATGCCGATAGTTCAACACCACACCCAGCCCATTAGATGCCCCTTCACGAATGCTTCACTTTGATACCTCACTCGACCCCATCGGTCCATTAGTGGCTCCCCTAACTCCAACACGGCTATTTTCATACCCTTGGGCCACCGCGCATGCGCAGAATGCCGATATTTCAACCCCACATCCAGCCCATCAGATGCCCCCTCACCTAGACTTCACTTTGATACCTCACTCGACCCCATCGGTCCATTAGGGACTCCCCTAGCTCCAACACGTCTATTTCCATATCCTTGGGCCACCGCGCATGCGCAGAATTCCGATAGTTCAACCGCACACCCAGCCCATTAGATGCCCCTTCACGAATGCTTCACATTGATACCTCACTCGACCCCATCGGTCCATTAGGGACTCCCCTAGCTCCAACACGTCTATTTCCATACCCTTGGTCCACACGAGTTGTCTCCCTTGCGTCAGTGTGTGCAGATGGCGCTATGGTTAGGATCGACGCCGTGATGCGGAAAGGGCGTCCCCACACCATCCTGGAGCCGCCATTTTGTTTGTTGATTTCTTGCGGAGATACACGGGACAATAAACGCTCAACCCTAGGGTGGTACAGATGCTAGACTGATGCTATTAACATGGTACTATAGATTATGTTTATTACTAGGACGTCAGCGAAATACTAGTACCCATCCTCCGCATGGCAGAACTGTACAACCCAGAACAAGTCAGGACATGCCTTGATCACGTGATCTGAGCTGCGTGTATACGGTGAGTGAAGACTCGTCCAACACGTATAGATTAAGTTTATTACTATAAGTTCTATGTAGCGCGCTGCGGCCGGGGGAAAACCCCCAGTCAGGGTGTACATTCCGTGGGACTACTTTCTGCCCGCAGAGGCAGACCGCATCACC